>JABUQX010107522.1:0-15409 GCA_015478945.1 Trachelipus rathkii
GAGAGAGATTATTATTATTATTATTATTATTTAATTATTATTAATGTTATTATTATTAATCTCCTTTTGAATTAGATTTTTTATTTTATTATTTTTATGATTTAAATGATCATTTCTTTAAACTTTATTGTTATTATTGTCGATATAACCGTTTCGTTATAATTTTTATAAAATTTGTTTGGTTGTAAATATTAATTGATATGTACTTATGACTTGCAAATATTATTAAACACACCTAATCCCATCTCAGAGATCTTTAATTAATATATAATATATAATCTATATTATATATATATATATATACTATATAATATATACTATATATATATATATATATATATATATATAATATATATAATTATATATATATATATATATAATATATATATATAATATATATATATCTATATATATATATGACTCCTCTGTCCCAAAAGTAAGTTTACTTAATATCCCATGAACCGACTGAGTAAGGTAGCTAATCCGTGACGTATAACCCGATGGGGAGCAAGTTACTAGTTTACATATCCATCCAGTTTTAAGCACAGATTTATAAAGTCAGTCATGTGCACTACATCTGTTTATGCATGGGCGTGTGTTCTAATCTCGTTAACTTTCTGGCACTACATCTTTTTGTGTATGGGCGTGTTTTCTGTCCTCGTTACGTTTTTGGGATGCAGGTCAATATTGAACAGCGGTACGCTATCAAATTCTGTTTGAAATGCAAACAAGTCTGCCACTGCGACCATTTGCCTTCTTTAAATGAAGTCTATGGGGATGGCGCACTCTATTCGTTAGAACTATGGTTTTTTAAGTGGCACAAGGTTTCAAAGAGGGCCGAGAAAATGCTGAAGACGACCCTCGTTGTGGAAGACGCATCTACGTCAACAAACGATGAAATTGTGGAAGATGTTAGAGCTGTGATGGAAAGAGACCGCCGGTTCTGTGTCAGAGTGATTGGAGAAGAAACAGGCTTGGATAAAAATTCAGTTCATAGAATTTTAACGAACAATTTGGGCATGCAAAATTTTTTTGCAAAACTAGTGCCGAAAAACTTGTCTGTGGAGCAGAAAAGCGAACAGGGTCAAAAATTTGCCAAGATTTACTTGAAAGACTCGAACTGGAGGCACAATATTTGGATAAAGTTATAGCAGGCGATGAATCATGGGTTTTTGAGTAAGATCCCGGAAACCAAATGGCAAAGTGCGGGAATGGTACACAAAAATTTCTCCTGCGTCGAAGAAGCACGTATAAGCAGTCCAGAGTGAAAAACGCTTGATTAATATTTAATTTTTTTTTCGACAGCCGTGGTATTGTGCACAAGGAATTTGTAACTTCAGGACAGACAGTTAATTACATCACGTCTTTTACAAAGATGTCTTGGAACGACTTCGAAAACGAGTTCAGCGAATCAGAACAGACATTGCAGACGATTGGGTGTTGCACCACGATAACACGCCATCTCACACTGCGCTCTCAATTATAGATTTCCTGTGGCGAAGTAAAACTTCATGTACTTCAGCATCCTCCATACAGTCCCACGATCTAGCTTCGTGCGAGTTTTTACCGTCTTCCGTAAGTTGAAAATGAAGTTGAGGGTCATGCATTTTGGGGGAATGAAAACATAAAAAATATGTACACATGAAACTAAACACAGTCAGGAAAATGACTCCCGGTTACTGCTATGACAGTGGAAGAAACGTTGGAAACGCTGTGTAACCTCAAGGATGCAATACTTCGAAGGGATAACTTGTGATTTCAGGTAAGTCCAATATATAATTAAATGCGACATCAGTACACTTACTTTTGGAACGTAACATGTATATATTTGCATGTATGAAAATGCGATATTATTTTTTTATTACTTGTAAATTTTTGTATATATTTTAGGTTCCTGATTTCCCGTCAGGCTGGGTTTGACTATTTCAACTCATCTATTGCAAACCTTTTAAAGGTTACGACTTTGCCAGGATAGCACCTGGAAAGCATAAAAATACACAACACTTCCAAAGGAAAAATAAAAGAACCTCCGGAAGCTTGTAAGTGTTAAATTTTAATTTTATTTTTAACTATTCCACAATGACTGGCGAGAATGGAAGTTCCGTTGGTTCTTCCCAAACTCCAGAAAACCCACCAACACATGTGGCTATCACGTCCATTCCCAAGAATGAGCTTATACTCACAGGGCTCATTTAAAACATTTGGAACGGGCCAAGGTTCTCACGATGGCCAGAAGATGTAAAATAAAACATTGAACTAAAACACCGTACGAATGATAGAGGAAAAATCATAAAAGCGAGAAGTCAGATCCATTTAACCGATGGAGAATTCAGATGGCTCCTTAATTCTAATCCAAACCTCCTTCCCATTGAAAAATTTGAAAATTTCATTGATACTCTCAGCCCCCTAGTCTTCCCAGAATATTCTTTACATTACTTCAACGCACTCAAACGCATTCTGCAGTTCAAATGGAATCCCCAAGAAACACTCTCTTCAAGTGCTCTGTCCTTACAAAAATTAGTCAAAGAGTTTTTTGAAAAACTGAATGAAAAAAGACTCCACTCTCACCTTTCCAGACAAATTTATAAATGCGATAGCAATCGCATTTCTTTAAACACAAATACCAGGCCATTTGAAAGAATACAAAAGACAATTTGTAAAAGAATACGAGTACGACCTGCCTCTCCCCAAGCAAATACAAAAGTTCCTTCAAAAGTGCCACGACCGACTCTTCAATCTACCTAACGCAAATATAAACCCTGTAACTCCTCAAATGAATGTCAACATATTGACTAAAAGTGGAAAATTTTCGAGACTGAAACCAACTACTCAACACATGCAGAGGCAAACTTTTCTTCAAAAATAACTCCACCTGAAAGCCAAACTCAATGATTGTTTTCTTCGCATCTCAGCTCAAACCCCGAGCATTTACCTCAAATATGCTGCCATTGTAAGCAATCAGGTCACTTCAATAGACAATGTCCAGTTAATCCACATTGTCATAAATGTTATCAATATCATGTTCGAGGATCCACACCACTGCAAAAATTCCAGATTTCACATAAGAAACCCAGATTTTAAAGTCAAATACGCTCCAATCACTCCTCAAATCGAAGAAAGCATCAAAAAAGGACTTTGGAAATCAAGCTGCATAAATCGAACTGACCTTTCTTCAAGTCACACCCCCAAGATAAACAATTTCCTCGTTACAACCAAGCAATCAACCAAAATTGCTCCCATTCTACATCACTGTCTCAGAAAAATTGGAAATTTCGAATAAATCAATTCCAAAATACGCACTTAGTCTCCTCGGAATTCACAAAGAAATCAATTCCAAATTAAATGAAAATTAATATACCCCTTCATGGAAGATTACTTCTCAGATTAGCAATATACCCTAGACGCTTACTCTAATTATCAACAACCAAGTGATTCCCTTCAAGACACACAACAGGTGTTATTTGAAAATGCTCAACAAAATTTTTGAGCTCTGAGATTTGGCCCCAGCACTCCGCTAGATCTCTTCCCTTCCCAGAGAGTGCATACCCCAATTTAAAGACTTATAATAATAATTTTAATGAAGATAAAACCCATCATCAGCTAAAACAAAAATTAAAACTACAATAAAATAATATTCTAATGGTTGAAAATTAAAAGTAATAATAATAATAATAATAATAATAATAATAATAATAATAATAATAATAATAATAATAATAATAATAATAATAATAATAATAATAATAATAATAATAATAATAATAATAGAAATATAATAGTAATACAATAATGATAAAATAACAGTAACTAAATAATAAAAATAATAATAATAATCGCCTGCAAGATTAATTTAATTTTAAATACTATTAATAATGCTTATGACCTTTATAATAATTTTGATAATATTCATAATATTAATATTCTAACATGTTAAAACTATATTGCTACAAAAGGCTCAAACATCCTGCACAATTTTGCATATGAATTAACCTTCTCTCTCCGCACTCTCTCTCCTCACCTCCGCTCAACATTCACAATTGGCAACCAAATATTGGGCAATGTTTCTCCCAGACTCAGCCTAAAACTCATCTCCCATCTCTCTCTCAGCTCCCCACACTCACATAATAACCCAATCTCTCTCTCTCGGTCTCTCTCTCTCTACGTCTCTCTCTCCTCTCTCTCTCTCTCTCTCTCTCCTCTCTCTCTCTTCTCTTCTCTCTGCTCTCTTCCCTCTTCTTCTCTCCTCTCTCTCTCTCTCTCTCTCGGCATTCTAGGCAACATCTATCAAATATCTCAACTATTTTGTATTGGCAATCCCGTTAGCGATTCCAACGCCCACTCACCAATCAAATCCCTTCTCCCCTCAAAGGTCCCGCAGGGGGATGAGCCTTAACACTCAATCTCCCAGGGCTCGCAATCTTATACTCGATACAGAGTGTCAACTTATTTTGCTTTAAAGTTTGCAATAAGCTTTTTAACAGTTGCAATCTGCAATCATAAATTATTTCCTCTCGAAACCGGATCCTAATGGTTCTATATGTCTATGCAAACTGTCGGTCTTTCACAACCATCAAAAAACACTCAATACATATATACCCTTAAAAACATGCAACATTCAACTCAAATCTATTAAAGGTTCTGTTTTTTAGCAACTCGGCACCATCACTTTAATAATACATCTTGCAACATCTTATTTCCAAGTCACTTTTATGGTTGTCCACGATTCACTCTGTTCTTTTCAATCGGATTTCCTCCTTGGCACAAATCTCTTTAGTAACGCTCCAATCTCCTTTGATCTCAAATATTTTATGCTGTCAGTAGACATTGAAAGTACTCAAACCTTTCACCCCTTACTTACTCTATCTCTTCATTCACATTCTTCACACAAAATTTCATCATCCATCACACTACCACCACCTCAATCACAACAAAATAACTCTACTTTGACTTCTCATAATGATAATGATATAACTTCCGACTCACTTCCTCACAAAATAATCTTTCTGTCGACTCTCCTATACCGTACCCACACTTTCCCTGTCACACCAAAATTCCATTCCACTTCTATACTCAGTTGATATTTCAATATCTCGCGATCTTCTTATTGACTCTGAGGTTATATATAATCTTTATACTACTTTTACTATTGAATTTCATCCATATTCTAAAACAACCCTTTGTCTTAATGCCTTATCTTCTGCTTATACACCCCCTCAGAAAACTTAGTTTTATCAACTAACAACATTCATATAAATAACTATCTTTACGCCGGTAATATTCTATCAACTAACAACACTCATATAAATAACTCTCCTTAAGCCGGCAATATTCTTAGCACATGCAATAAAATACAAATATTAATAGATATTATAAATTTAAGCGCGTCCCCACAAACATTACAAAAGAACACTCTCATCTCCACTGCAAACCCAATCATAATTTTAGATGAACCTATACCCACCATTCATGCATGTCTCACTACCTATAGTACAGGCCTCTTCAAAACACAAATCTTATCCGCCTATAAAGAAATCCTCTCTTCCTCCGTAAAAGATAATTCTCAAGAGGAAACTCTTTTACATGACTTCAATTTGTTTCATCAATTATTACTTCTTTACAAAAATTCTCTCTTCAACTAAAGCCAGACACCTCTAAAGTATTATATCGTCCACAATACCGCCTTCCCCAAAAATATTTCACACATATAGATGAATGGGTCACAAATTCTGTACAAAAAGGTTACATAAATCAATCTCCTCTCCACACAGTCCCCACTCCCTCCTTGTAATTCCCAAAAAGAACTCTTCCCACCCCAGAATAGTGGCCAATTACAGGCACATAAACTCTCACTCAGTTTTAGATCGTTATCCTCTACCCTGCATAAACGGTCTCGTCAACACATTAGGTAAAAGCTCCCTCTTTACCACAGTACACCTCATCGATGCTTATCACGCACTAGAAATTGAGGAGGGATCACAACCATTTCTCGCATTTCGCACTCCAAAGGAACAATTTTGCCCGACCATATTAAATTTTGGCCTCTCAAACGCACCTCCTGTCTTTGTTCGCACAATGGAATTAGCCCTTTCACATCTCTTAGGCACAGCTTGAAGAGTATTCCTTGATGATGTTTTAATCATAAGTTCCTCAATATAATCTCACTTTCAAAATATCACTAAAGTTTTTGACTCTTTTCGGAAAAATAACTTTCGCATTAAACTCTCTAAATGTCACTTTCTTCGAACAAGTATTCTTTTCCTTGACTTCCGCATTTCAAATAACAGCATCAGCCCTGACACTGCCAAATTACAAACACTTCAATCCTTCACACTTCCCACAAATGTTGCGAAACACCTTCTCTCATGGGCTTTTTAAATTATTTCAATCATCTAGTGAAAGATTTCGCAGTAATCGCAAAGTCAATAACATTATTACGCAAAAATGCATATTTTATTTGGAATCTAAAACAACAACAAGCATTTGACACTCTTAAACAAGCTTTACTTCTCCATTCACAATTGGCTTCTCCTGAATACAACAAACCCTTTTTCGTTAACATGGACACATCACAAATGGGCCTCGGAGCCGTTCTTTATCAACAGTCAACACAACCAAAATGGCAAAGAAATATCCCTTTCTTTTGTAAGTCTCTCTCTCTCTTCTCTCTCTCTCTCTCTCTCTCTCTCTCTCTCTTCTCTCTCTCTCTCTCTCTCTCTCTCTCTCTCTCTCTCTCTAAAGCGGAAACAAATTACAGTACACTAGAACAGGAAGCTCTAGCAATAGTGTTCTCTTCATCCAATTCAAGAACAACAAGATTCTTGGATAAACCTCTCACCATTATAAACTGCACAACCAACCATTACTCACCTCTATTAAACACAAACAGCTTGGGGGTCGACCGGAACGCTGGAACATATTTATTAAAAGTTTCAACCCACAAATACAATACAAAACTGGCCAAATCTTAATATTATACCGGCTATGCTAAGTTTCGCAATGCCCACCTCCACTTTCCACCCCACAACCCCTCTCTCGCTGCCACCACAACTTACACACAATTTACTTACTCACCTCACACCCCTCACATATAATCTTTCTCCTTCACCCGAAATCTTTGCAACAGAACAAGCAACTTGCCCTCGTTTGGGACCCCACTATAAACGCATTAAACTCTCCAAATCTTCCCTCCCTAACACCACCTCCACACCCTCCATCTCTGCATGGAATAATAGAAGAGGTTTTATACGATAAAACTTCCACTGGCCGATACTTACTTGAAGTGCCGGACTCTATGATACACTCCGTTATTGAACATAACCATTCTACTTTAGCTTCAAGGCATTGTGGCTCTGAAAGAACACAATACCGCCTACAGAAACAATACACCTTCCCCAAATTACATACGCTCATTAAAGAATTTTGTGCCAATTGTGATTAGTGCAATAGAGTCAAAGGCACAGTTCCCAAACTCGCCCCCCCTAATCGAATCATTCTCAAGGTACACTGCAACATTCTAGGTCCTCTTCCACTCTTCCATGTTTCACAATCTAAATACATACTCATTTTCAAAGACCAACTCGCAAGATATGTCGAATTAGTGCTATTCACACCCACTTACAAGTAGTGCCACTTCTAAAGACATTGCACAAGCTCTTCTTGAACTTGTAATTATGAGACATAGCACAGCTGAAATATTAATATCTGACTTCGTCCCAGAATTCATATCTGAATTATTTAAACAATTTTGTTCGCAGTGGAGAATGAAAGCACTTAACATAGTTGTT
Source organism: Trachelipus rathkii (assembly GCA_015478945.1). Lineage (NCBI taxonomy): Eukaryota > Metazoa > Arthropoda > Malacostraca > Isopoda > Trachelipodidae > Trachelipus > Trachelipus rathkii. Next base: position 7,785 of record JABUQX010107522.1, read on the forward strand.
AGGCACCCTCAATGAAATGTCATCTGTGAGCGCAAGGAGCTAAAAGTTACTAACTTCACAATGACTGGAATAAATTTCTACCTTTCTCTCAAATCTCTATAAACAGCACATTGAATTCTTCTATTATCACTCACCACATTTCCTTCTACATCACTATAACAAAAGACTACCTTGGCACCTACCTAATTACAAGTCACCTTTCAACACTTCCAACACCACCCCCACAAACATTAATGATTACATTGATGAATTAGCAGAAAGAGCAAACATGATCAGAGACATGCCTCGTCAACAGTTATTAGATTCTACACAAAAACAAATAAAAACACAACATACACAAGCTTTATTAAAAGACATACATATTGGCAACTATGTTTATATACTAGACACTAAGAAACTTCATCATCCTCCAAAGTTATTTCCAAAATGGGCAGGCCCTTTTCTATTTAAACCCCTCATTCCTTTCAATAAGCTCCTACTTCTATGCAGAGACACTTCTAAAGAATTCATAGTACATACAGACAATGTTAAAATCTCTTACAGCCTTCCTCTTATAGTACTTCCACAATCGCCTAACCAGAACCAACCACACATTCAACCACAACCTCCTTCATCTAACATCCTTTTACAACATCGTCCACCACAACAGGCCATTTTACTTCATCCTCCCCATCTCCCCTTTCTTTTCCGCCCCCTCTAATTTTACTATATCAGCTCCCCTCAACCAACAACCCTCTCTTCTCCCACTCCACTAGCTCAACCCTACTCTTCACCCATAATCACCTCTCCTACTCATACACACACATTCCACGACAATACCTAGAGCAAACTCCAAAACCACTCATCCATCTCCTCTAGATATATCCCCTCTAGCATCCCCCCAATTATAAACACCTTGATCTAAGGTACAAACATCTATCTCTCATAAACACCCTCCACAACCCCTTTCAATGAAATTACGAAGTCAGATGAAACAACTTACACCCCAAAAACCGACAACAACCAGAAAGAACTTTAATTTCCACTTCCCGTACTTCTCCTCTGAAACAATCACACGAAGATCAAACACGGCTCCTTCATCCTTAACCACCTATTCCTCGGGGTACAGCTCTCCCTCCTTTCTCTCTATCTAAACCTCCAGCCCCACCCATACCTCTACCCTCTGACTCTCCACCCCCTCTACCGCCAAAAACACATTCCTCTTCCACCAAACAAATTTCCTCAGCGCGGGAAACATTTCATATCAATATGAAAAACAAAACACAAATGAGCACCATTTAAACAACTATAAGACTTATTTATGTTATCAAATTGCCCATCTAAAAATTATAAATACCCCAAGACGTCATCCTACTCTGTTTTCCTTTCTCCTTGCAGAAACATGAAAATTACCAAATTCAACTCGGTTTCTTTTTTATATGAACTACATTCATGGAAACAAGTAAATAAGGGCAAATCGAAACTATTCCTTGGATTTATCGCTCAAAACATGGGAAAAACAGCTATTATACAAGGATTTGTAGATACAAGACTGAGCATGCAGTTTCCAATATTGCTATACTGGGAAATTCAAGTATTATATTACCATAACAATGAATTATTAAAATCCCACATACCAGTAGTATCTGTACAGTTTGAGCTCCTACAGCTTTTTCATGAAAAGTATAAGAGATATTTGCTTTAAACTTTGAATATAATCTATATATGGGATAAGGACGAATCCGTGTAAATTTCAAGTCTGTAGGATGTATATAGAGGGTGGTCACCCCCGAGGGTGGACACCGATATTGCGCTTACGCCCTTGTGGCGTGATCTGAATGGATGAGTTTAGGCCTAACGAGAGTTGGGTTCGAGCGTGATGACGTAATCTCGGCGCAGCCGAGATTACGTCAGCGCGCGAGAGCGCGCGCACACACACACACACACACATACCCATTATTATTATTATTATTATTATTATTACACGAAGAAGTGACCCGAATGGTCACTTCTGAGTTGTTTTAAAACCCCTTCTACGGATCCTTTGTCACCTTCTACATCTCCTCCGTCAGTGCCTTCTTTACCATCGAAATCAATACCGATTCAATGTGCGACATTGCGTTCATTCACCTTTTGAGTTCGCCATCCCTAGCCAATACGACTCAAGTCCTCCCCAGGTTCGCGCGCCCCGCAGGGTTCGACTCGGCGCAGATTCCGGGCTCCGGCTCCGCGCTCAGAGCCCCGCATCACCGCTCCGCCGCGGGGTCCGGTATTATTATTATTATTTTTGGTATATTTCCGTCGCGGTTTCTTACTTCGCATTCCGGTTCTGAGTCCGATATATTTCTACATGGGTTAGGGTTATCGTATCTGGTTAAAATTTGGAGGAGGTTTAGATGGTGAGGTTAACCTCGTCGTAGGACGAGGTTACGTTCCCCGTGGTCCCCCGAAGGGGGAACCCCACCCCTCTTAAAAAATCGAAGTGTTCGTAATTGTGAAATTTGGTGAGAGGATTCAGAGTTGAATTTCTAAGAAATACTTTGATATGTGAATCTGATGGAGTTGGGCTCCAGCACCGTGCTGGGAGCCACTGCGGTGCCGAGTTAATAAACATTCGTGTATACAACATGTAAGGTGTCCTTATAAGGGATTATCGAGGTCGTAGTAGTTCGAATATTGGATGGTTATAAGTCCGATGTAGGTCTCTAGGACCCCCCATTAAGGGGGTCCGACATTTGAAAAAAAAGACAATATACGGAAAACAGAGGTCGAAGGAGGAATGAAGAAGGATGAAACGATGAAATAAAGAGGGGAAAGAATTGAAAGAACTCGGGTTCGGATTCAAATTCGGTTCCGGAGCTTGCACCGGTGCTGGCTCCGGTGCGGTGCCGAGTTATTAAATATTAGTGTAATGATTCAATGTTTGGTGTCTTAATATATGTTATTGGGTCTGTAGATTTCGAAAATAATGGTTTCAAACCATCAAGAAAATAAAATCTCTTATTCTTTTTATGGTTATTAACTTTACAAATTTACGTTTTTACATACCCTAAAGCAGTAAATCACTAAATCAAACCCCCATCCAACCAGCATCCAACCAGCATCCAACCTCCCTCCTGACCATCTATGATCTATTGATCTGTTGATTAAGTCATATTTTTACTAAATTGTAACGTTTTACATTACCCTAAAGCAGTAAATCACTAAATCAACACCATCCAACCACCATCCATCCACCTTCCTAGCCATCCTTGATCTATTGATCTATTGATTCAAGTCACATTTTGCAGGTATCATTTGGATAAACATAACATAAATTCAAGTTCTTTATACAAAGATCAATCAATATATGTCAACGTAACAAAGTTTTCACATTAATAAAGATTACTTAGCATCATCTAAACTAAGAAAATAATGCCCAAAGACAAACATAACACATCTTAAGCAGGAATAAACTGTTAACATAACAAAGTTCCACACTTATACACCAGTAAAGGCAACAACTATGGTATGCAAAACGTAACGTAATCTTACTTTTTCAAGCATAACTCTAACATATTAACGTTAATCTTACACTAACACAGTAATCATTTAGCAAAAATTTATCACAACATTGGTTAATATCATACAGACCAGCAAAAGTATGCTAACATAATAAAGTTTCCACATTAATTAAAGCTAACATTAGCATCAACTGAACTAAGAAAATTATGCCCAAAGACAAACATAACACATTTTAAGCAATAAACAGTCAACATAACAAAGTTCCATACTTAAACACCAATAAAGCAAACTAACATGGTATGCAAAACGTAACCTAATTCTTAACTTTTTCAAGCATAACTCTAAAATATTAACGTTAATCTTACACTAACACAGAAACATTTAACTAAAATTTATCACAACATTGGTTAATTGATCATACAGACCAGCAAAAGTATGCTACATAATAAAGTTTCCACATTTATAAAGCTTAACATAGCATCAACTAGAACTAAGAAAATAATGCCACAAAGACAAACCTAGCACATCTTAGCAGGAATAAACTGTTAACATTAACAAAGTTCCATACTAAACACCAGTAAAGTAAACTAACATGGTATTCAAAACGTAACCTAATCTTACTTTCGTTCAAGCATTAACTTCCTAACATATTAACCGTTAATTCTTACACTAACACCAGTAACATTTACTAAAAATTTCTCACAACATTGGTTAATTATACTGATCAACGAATATACACTAACATAACATTCTTCACATTAATAAAGCTAACATAGCATTCCCAGAACTAAGAAAAATAATGCTACCAACAACGACAAACCTAAACACACCTTAAAGTGTAAAACTTTGTTAACATTAACCAAGTTCCACACTAATATTCAGTAAGTACATAACTTTACATTTACAAAACGTACAACTGTTCATACTTTATCCAAGCATATCTCTAGCATATTAAGCGGGCTTTACCCCTCCGAAGGAGGGGTAAGGCCTCAGCCCTTCGGGCAGAGGCCCAAAGCCGCTTTTTACACGCCTTCGGGGGTGATCCCCTCGCAGGAATTCACACCCTTCAAGGGACGCCATCCCCCTGGGTTTTCTCTCGGAAGGTAAATGTTCTGTTGAATACTCTTGGTTAAGTGAAAACTGTTTATTTCGTAAAGTTAAGGTACGTTAATGTTAAATATTACTATTGACAATGTGGAAATAACATTGATTTTTTAGGAGAGGTGATGAGTTTTTGTAAGATATTACGGTGTTAACTGACGATGATGTTGTTAGAAACGTGAACCTAGGTTAAGTTTTTGTTGAATAATGTTAGGTTTGCCCTAGACTTTTGCTAATGTCTACGTTTATTCACAGTTCAACTGATGTTATACTCAAAACGAGTGACACTTTGAAGAAGATAGTGTCCAATTCATAGTTCAAGATGGTGGCATCTTGAAGATTGGTCACTTTGTTAAGGGGATTTTTTAGATAATACGGCTTTACCTGTTGTTTAATATGCTCGAAAAGTGGGAAAAACTTATCGAGTATTGTATGATCTGATAGCTAGTTTACCTGATCAGTAGGGAATTTTCAGGTGTTAGCTGCATCTATTCCATACGCTAGGTTAATGTTAGGTTTAGCACTTCTGTACATTATATTGCTATCGCGGTTATAATTAGAATGGAATATTTATGCTAAAACTTTTTTGTTTAAGCATATTTTCCTTGATTGTTGTATAAAGAGCATATTTTTATGCTTTGTTTATCCAAAATGATACTGGAAATATGACTTGAATCAATAGCTCAATAGATCACAGGCGGGTGGGACGGGTAGGGACTGCAGGGATGGGTGGTTTGATTTACTGATTTACTGATTTACTGCTAAATCAGTAAATATTACGTTTTACTGTGATATTTTACTCAAAGAACTTGTAATTATACTAGCTTAGGTCTACAAGTTGTTAATTTTTTGTAATGTTTAATTTAAAAACTTTGTTATGTTTTGTTTTATTCCCTGGAGATCATGACATTAAGACCAAGTTATGATGAAATTTTTTTGTTAATTACTGTTGTTTTATTGATCTAAAAATAAAGTTACTTACGCATTTTATTTTTGGACAATTTGTTTATTAGACAAGGTTATTCTAAAAACTTTTTGTTAAAATATTACCGATGTTAATGTAAAATTAACATTGATATTGTATAGAGATATGCTTTGAAAAAGTGTAATAGGTTACGATTTGTGCCTATCAGAATTTCCCTTTACTGTTGTCGATGTCGAAAGTTTGTTAATGTCGCTGTTTATTCGCGCGTAAGGTGTGTGTTAGGTATGCTGTTGTAACATTATATTCTTAGTTCAGGTTATGTTATGTTAGCTTTATTTAATGTTAAAACTTTTGTTAAGTTAGCATACTTTCACTGCTCTTTATGATAATTAAACAAGGTTATGAATAAATTCTTGCTAAATATTACTGTCTCAATGTAAATTAAATATTACTATGTTGGAGATATGTTTGGTAAAAAGTAATGAATAGCAGTTACGTTGTTATGCAATGTCAGATTACTTTACAAGGGTTTAAAGTGTGGAACTTTGTTTAATGTTAACACTTTATCGTGCTTAAGTTGTGTTAGATTCGGTCGTTGTACATTTATTTCTTAAGCTCTGGTAATGCTATGTTAGCTTTCTTAATTGAAAACAATGTACGTTAGCATATATTCATTGCGTTAGTATCAAAGAACTTATCTTTGTACTCATGGTTATTGTTGTTGTTGTTGTTGTTGTTGTTGTTTTTGTCGAACGAGAGAATATATACCCTTTTGAAACTGATATGGTTCATTCGTACGTCGTATTCTTGTTTACTTTTCTTCTGATTGGTTTGAAAGAAAGAATCTCATTACATTTAGGGAGTTATACACTATTTTCTTCGTAGGATAGTTTTTCGCTTGTGATACGATTGACATCCCCTGCATCTCTACGCTTGTTGTTGATATCTTCACGAGGAGTTTCGTTTTTCCCAAACGATGTGTCATTATATTTAATCGTTAAACCGAATGGCGACTGCTCCATTGCTAGTATATCCTGCCAGAGGTCCAAATATAATAGATATTCGCAATCACTTTAAGCAAATAGTTAAAGCGTAAAATTCATTTTTTAGTTTTAGAGATTTATTTATTTTCTGAAAGGGAGCGGAGTCTAAAAAGAGATAAGTCTAAAAACTTTACTTTTTTCTCGTTTTTACTCGTTAGGTATTATGATGCTGTTAGGTATGGTTTATGACACATGTTTTGTAAATGTTACTGTGTCAATGTAAGATTAACGTTTAATATGTTAGAGATATGCTTGGAAAAAGTATGAACAGTTTACGTTTTGTATCGTAAAGTTAGTTACTTTTGATAAGTTGGATACTTTGTTAATGTTAACAGTTTATTAGGGCGAAAGTTGTGTTAGGTTTGTCGATGTACATTATTTTCCTAGTTCATATGATGCTAGGTTAGCTTTATTAATATGAAGACATTGTTATGTTAGTGTATATTCGCTGATCAGTATAATTAACAATGTTGTGAGAAATTTTAGTTAAATGTTACTGTGTGAGTGTAAGATTAACGTTTAATATGGTAGAGATATCCTTGAAAAAAGTAAGATTAGTTTACGTTTTGGCATACCATGTTAGTTGCTTTACTGGGCTGTTAAGTATGGAACTTTGTTAATGTTAAACAGTTTATTCTGTTTAAGATTTGCTAGGTTTGTCTTTGTGCATTTTATTTCTTAGTTCAGTTATGCTATGTTAGCTTTATTATGTGGAAACTTTATTATGTTAGCATACTTTCGTTGGTCTGAATGATAATTAACCAATGTTTTGATAAATTTTTAGTTAAATGTTTATTGTTAGTGTAAGATTAACGTTAATATGTTAGAGTTATGCTTGAAACAGTAAGATTAGGTTACGTTTTGCTTACCATGTTAGTTGCTTTACTGGTGGTAAGTATGGAACTTTGTTAAATTTTGACTGCTTATTCCTGCTTAAAAAAGCTGTGCTAGGTTTGTCTTTGGGCATTATTTTCTTAGTTCAGTTGATGCTGACTTATTAATGTTGGTAGAACGTTTATATGTTAGCCATACTTTTGCTTGCGTCTGTTATGATAAATTAACCAATGTTGTGA
>JABUQX010107523.1:0-27028 GCA_015478945.1 Trachelipus rathkii
TTTAAGATAATTATTTATTTGGCATGTTTGCTTGTTTCGCATTTATCAGTGACTAACTGCTGCTTTTAGGCGCTTTACGCGCACCTGCACGCCACTGCATAACCTATATGCCTATAACACCTTAACACTCTTATAGCACTCTTTCACCATATATATATATATATATACTGTTATTGTAGTTTATTAGCAATGCAGAAATATTTACATAAAAAATATTGGCATATTGAAAAGAATTGGACACTATTTAGAAAAATAATCACATTTACAAGTTAAATAAATATATATTCTTGAGCTTTTGTTCTAAGCTGGAACCTCCATCAGAAGAAAAAATATTATAAATAAAATGAAAAACTAAAGAAATCATTGGTTATGTAATATTTTAAAGTTCGGATAATTTAATTTTTTTTTTAGATGTTATACCGTTTAAATATTATTTTGTACTGTGTCTATGTTATAATCACCTTTTTGTTTATTAAAGTGTTGAATTGATTTTGTAAAGTTGATTCAATAATTTTTGTTTTTAGATTTGTACTCACTGACATCGATGCATTTGGATTAATGTTAATGCAGATGATTATAGGTAGAGCGATGGAGTTGTCAGGGAAGAGAATTTTGATTGTCGTGTAGAAGGTCGCCATGTTTGTGTTGATAAAGGCAGCGTGTAGATCATGGGTTTCACCAATGTGGAGGGAATCACATGGAATTTTGTAAACACACTGGGAGGGTTCCAGCTTGAGGGATGGGTTGATAAATGTGGGTTTAAAGATTTTTTTAAGAGGAGGATATCAGAGGAAGTGAAAATGTTAAGTTTTTGGAAAAATATTTTTTAATGTGGTTGAGAGAGGGGAGTGAGGTAGGGGAAGGAAGAAAAGGTGATTAGAGAGTCGCACAGAGACATTGATTCATGGAAAGGATTGTAGTATGTTTTTACTTTGCCCTTAACTTTTGCAGGCCTTTAGGATGATGTGAAGGATAAAGAAAGGTTTTGGGAGTGGAGGTTAAAAGTTTGATTTCAGGTTGGTAGGAGGGAGGCATAGCTGCAGAGCACGTAAGAAAAAGGGAAGAGAGGTGCCAATTTAATGTTTAGGTTGCCACTGAGGAGGCATAGTGTATGAAGGGTTGGATCAGGTTTCTCATAATAGTGAATTGGATGATCGCTGGGGTGGGCCTTCAGTGTGAGTATACAAAAATGACAGATGCCTTGTTTTGAGAGTGTTTCAACAGTAATTTAATATTTAGGGTGGATACAGTGTTTAAAGTTAAGAATAAGTTGAGGGTTAATATGGATGGGAACAGCGGCAAAGATATCATCTACATAACGATACCATTTACCCAACAAGAAGGGGGTGGGGGAGGATGTAATAGTGCTCCAAAAGCTCATGAAAAGATTACTTCTAGGTAGGAGAGAGAGAGGAGCCCATGCTAAAAGACCAGTTTTTGTTTTGAAGAAGAAATTGTGCTAAATTCAAAGAAATTATGTTCAAGGGGTGAGGTTGATAAGTTGTTATTTACAGAAAACCTAGGATAAGTTGAAATTTGTTTCATTAATGAAGCGTTCAAGGAGAGAGGAGGGTAAGTAAGGACAGACAGAAGGGAAACAACATCAGGCTTAGGGTGGAGGTGATGAGGTTGATCATTTGGTTTATTAATGGAAATGCTTTGTTATTAGTTAATGTGAAGTAGAAATGTTGGGTAAATGTTGGGTTTGGTTAGGGTCTCCACATTGGAGTTATTGATGATAGTCAATGTTTGGAGATAATGGGTCTAAGAGGAAAATTGGTTTTGTGTGTTTGGGAGAACCATAAAATTTTGAAATCTGGAAGTTTTAGATTTAAGATTATTGTGTGGAGTGAAACCAGAAGACTGTTAGTTTTATGCCAGGTGATTTTGAGAGGTGATTTTTTGATTTTGTTTTTGAAATAAGAATGTTATTTACTAATAAACCTTTAAAAAATCATTGATTAATCATTTACCAAAGCTGTCCTTAGATTTCCAATATTCATAATCTATAAAATATCATAAAAAAACCTTAGGAAAAAATTTCTCAAATACTGTGACCACATGGCTTTGGCACATATCAAGAAGGAACAATTGAGATTTGTAAAAACTTGCCTACAAAATATAGTCATACCAAAATCCTTTATTCCTAATACTATTTCTTCAAGAATTTTTGAACCTTCCCTGAAAAATACAGGCCGATCCTAATCAATAAGATTAACAGAGAAATTAAGAAAGCCTTCCGGACTTGTTTCACAGACTTTAAGAACTTCCAACGGCTTTGGTACCTTGAATTTCCCGATTCTTTAGATCATTTCTCTAGGCTACTGGACCATGCACATTACAAGAAGGATTTTAAGGTTAATATTAAACGAAGAAATTTAAATAAAAAATTTGAAAAAATATTTTACAATAGTGATTGAGTAAAATTTTAAAATCCAGGTAAAATCATAAATAAGTCTAATTATATAATTAATAGAGACCAGAAGATTCTCCTTGGCTATGATCTATCTTTTTCACTACAGAAAGAAGATCCTCTTACTAAATTTTTTATAGATTATGAATACTGGAAATCTAAGGATACTAACCAAATGATTAATCACGATTTTTTAAAAGGGTTTATTAGTAAATAACATTCTCATTTCAAACAAAATCAAAAAATCACCTCTCAAATTCCACCTCGCTCTAAAATCACTTACTAGTAACAGACATCATTGTGACACGTTCAGATAAAGGCAACAACATTGTCATTCTTAACACTACTGACTATATCACAAAATGCAACAACATTCTCTCTGATATCAATACCTAAATAGGCTACACACCCCTAAGCGCGGGGCCCCATAAGCGCGGGGCCCGGGGCCATGGCTCAGTTGGCCCATTGGGTAATCCGGCCCTGATCTTAAATCAAAACTTCCTAGGATTTCAAATTTTATGGTCTTCCCAAAACACACAAACCTAATCTTCCTCTTAGACCCATTATCTCCAACATTGACTCCATCACTTACAACCTCTCCAAATGGTTATCTCTACAACTAAAACCCCTAATCAACCACATTTCTACTTCACATTTATCTAACACTGAAGATTTCATTAATAAAACCAAACATATCAACCCTCCTACTCACCATCTCCTTGGTTTTTGATGTATTTTGTTTCCCCTCTTCCCACATCTGTCCCTGTTCCCCTTACCTCTCTCTCCTTGAACGCTTCATTAATGAAACTAATTTCAACTTATCCTACCACTTACCAGCAAAACAACACTCAACAACCTCACACTTAAAACTTATAATTTCTTACCAATTTAATAATTCTTTCTTCAAACAAACTCCAGTCTTTAGCATGGGCTCCCCCTCTCTTAAATAATCTCAGCATCCATTTTACCACATCCTCCCTCACCCCTTTCTTGATCTAAATGGCATCGTTATGTAGATGATATCTTTGCCGCCGTTCCCATCCATATTAACGCTAACTTATTCTTAACTGTAAGCACTATCCCACTTGCAATTGAATTCACGCTGTACAGGGCCTCTCAAAGCAACACACACCGTTTCTAGTCTCTCGGCTTGGTCCACCTCTAATATCATCAATTCACTATTTACAGAAAACCAACATCCAACCCTGCTTACATACATTGGTTCTCCTCACATAATCTAAACATTAAAATTAGCTTTTCTTCCTAATACTTAAAATAGGAAGGTACAGGGAGAGTTAAAAAGACCAAAAGCTTCAGACTCAACTTTTTAAAACCTCCACTTTCAAAAACCTTTCTTATCCTTCTCACATCATCCTTAAAAAGAGCAAAGAAAACATACTACAATCCTTCCATTAACCACCCGTTAATTCTAACTCTTTCTAACTTCCCCCTACCTCAATTTCTGTAACACATTAAAAAATCATTTAAACTTTGTTTCTTCTCTGACATCACTCCTCTTAAAAAAAAACACCAAACCCCACATTTATCAACCTTACACTCCTCAAACGGAACTCTGATGTGTTTACAAAAATTCCTCTGAGGATTGTACATACATTTATAAACCAGTCTTACACGCCATGCCTATCACTTTAACATGACCTTCTACCACATTTTAATCAAAATTCTTCCACGACACTATATCGCTCTGCCTATAATCATTCCGTAACATTAACCAAATGACCTATTTTACGTAGTACAAAATCTAAAAACGAAAGAATTCATTGGATCCTTCATAAGCATCTATCAATTCAAACGAAAATTTCCAATAAATGTAAAGGTGATTTATAGGAGCACACAATACAAAGTATATTCAGGGCTTTCCCCACAATTTTTAAGTCAAATTATCAAATCAAAATATTGCCAGCAATGTTTTACTTTTTCTGCATTTAGGTTTTTCATTATACACTTCTGTTTACAATTAGCTGGAACAGAGAGACTTAGGAAGTACTATATTTAACAGCTTGTAAATGTGATTAGCTGTAACTGATTCCTTCTAATCTTTTCAATAAGGCCCTCCTACTGATATATATATATATATACTAACATTTTATATATATATATATATATATACATATATATAACTTTGCTTTATATATATATATATATATATATATATCTTGCTATATATATACTTTTTATATATATATATATATATATATATATATATATATATCTCACAAAGACAAGAAAAACAGAAAAAGAAACAAAAAAGAAACCATGTTTTATTTTTATTTTTAAGGGGTTTATTTATTTATTACTTTAAATTATTTTTACGAAAATGTTTTACCTTTTGAAACCATTTTGTATTATTATTATTTATTATTAAATTTTGGAGCCCAAAATATTTAAAATCTGTATTCATAAATAACCAATTTGTTTAAATCAAAAATAACAGGAAACTTAACAGGATGGTTTCAAATATGTATATGTATAACCTTATATGTAATAATATATATAACCAACTATATACTAAATAATATATATATAAATATGTATATCTATAATATTTAATATATATATATGCGCCATGGCCAATATATATATATAACCATATGTATATATATGTATGTATATATATATATATTATATAAATATATATATATATACTATATATATATATATATATATATATATATATATAATATATATATATATATATCTATATATATAACCAATAATATGTAATAATACATATATATATCTTCTTTACTGTAATAATATGCATATGTATATATACTCTTATATGAGGGGCATACATTCCATTCTCTCTCCCTTGGACTAAGACGGTAGGCTTCTTGTTTTTTATAAGAAATTACAGATGCCTGCAAATTTACTTTTGGAAAATTATCTTCCTTTTAGGTGTTTCGTATATTTGAATTTGTTGTAGTAATTTCAAATATGACCTCGTTTTTTCCCCCTTCAAGTAAAGTTATTTTGCAAAGGTGCATAAAGTTTCAAAAACATACACAAAATTACAAAAAAATAATAAGTAAGGTATTTCCTAACTCTTAAATAGAATACAGGTACAAAATATTCATGTAGCTAAAATATGGCAAGCATATAAATATTATTTAAAATCAGTCTATGTATTTCACATATCTGTTCCTGTTTTGATCAGATGGGTCCTTTTGTGGTATCCTTGGCCACTCGTTGTGAGGTGGTATCTGCTCTTTAGCATCCGCCATCAATAAATGTTTCATCATTATAAATCCATTTCCATCTTCCCATGAGTATCGTCTTTCCATTTCTTTTTATATCTTGATGAAATTGCCTCTGTTCTTCACTCACAGCTCCTAGATTGTCTGGGAAGTAATCCAGATGTGAGTGTAAAAAATGAACATTAATGCTCATGCTGCAACCCACGTCTTTAAAATTCTTAACATATTTTCAACAATATTTTTGTAATTTGGATCTTTCCTGTTTTCAGGGAAGTTTTTCACAACGTTTTTGAATACTTTCCAAGCTACTTTTTCTGCTTCCCCCAACTTTCTTTTCAAATAAGACATCTTTCATAAGTTTTCTAATGTCTGGACCGACAAATGAGCATGCATTCTGACAAATCAGAAAAAGTGGTTCAAAGATATTTAAAACACTCTCCATCTTTTGGTAATGAATTCACATACTGTTTCATTAATACTGATTTTATGTGAGGTGGGAAGTAAAACGTTTTTAGGATCTGCTAAACTCTCTCTTTGTAAATATTTTATACCAGGCTGTAGGGATTTTTTGAATGACCAATCTTTTTTAATATAATGCTGATTCTTATCGCGGCTATCCTATTCACATAGGAAACACGGATGCTTTGTGCATCCACTTTGCTGTCCTAGTAACATGGAAAGTACCTTTAAATCACCACAAATGGTCCAACCATGGCCTTTGTATTTAAGTGTTATTAGGATCATCTCCAAATTTTCATAACACTATTTCAAATGAACAGAATTTCCAACAGGTAAGGAAGCATATCATTTCCCTCTATAGAAAAGTAAAGCTTTGAGACTTCTTTTCGATGAGTCGATAAAGAGTCGCCAGTCTATTGTATTGTAGTCAATATTGAAACATTTCATGAGTCCAAGAACATCGTAGCAGTACACTTGACTGTCTTTTATTGAGAAAAACTGCTCACATTCTTCTTCTCTATCTCCAAACCATGAAAACGACGTCTATTTTGCTAACAGATGTATTTCCTTCAACTGTGAGCCTAAACGTTCTGCTGAATCTTTAAAAAGGCCCAAGTCTCCCACCAAATCTGAATTCGGACTGTGTGAAAAGTTGTGGTTCTTCATAGCCAGAATTATAACCATCATGCGTTGGTCGACTATTATTATACAACAAGATTTACTCTCTATTTTCTAATCATCAGCACACATCAACCTAAGTTTTGCGGAGCAAGCATGGAACAGCGTATTTCTACTCAATAGGCGCACAAAGACCTTTGCGGGATCTACGCGCTGTGGATACATAATGTCCTTTTTGTGTTTTTAAGTTAAAGCCCGCGCACATTACAGGACCTAAAGTAACTATCTTCCCTGTGATTTTGAGGTTCCCTCCAAAATCAAAAGGTTGTTTGTTACCTTGTGACCGCAGAAAGGGCAGACGTAGTTTCTTGCAATACAACAACGGAACATACAATGTGAGGCGCCGCATTTCTGTCTTGGGGTTTTCCCTAATCTAATCGACCAAAATATGCATCTCTATAAATTTTGTACAAAGGTGCTATTTTTCTTTTGGCGTTTTTTTAGCTGTATAAAACTGCCGCGGCAGATGTAAGCAGAGACCGAGTTAGGAATTGTTTGATACAACAATCGTGAACCATCATACACTAAAATAATTAATAATAAAAAACATAATATTAACACCAGCAAAAGAATATATATATAATTGATGAGATGCCATAGTGAGGGTCCGTCGCGGTCCCTTGAAGATCTAGGGTGGATTTTTTTACTAGGACGAGTATAGGTATAAAGGGGCTGTAAGGCTGGGCTCTCTTTTCGACATGTGTCATATCTCTTGCTACTAGTTTTTCTGTTTCCGGTTGCATGTTACGCCCTTACCCCCAGTCTTGGGGAAAGAAGGTGGATGATGATGATGATGAGAAATATATAAATACACTTTAAACACGTTTTATATATATATATATATATACATAATAGTATATAACTATATATATATATATTATATATATATATATAATATATATATATTAATATATTATAGTATATAGATAATATATATAGGTATATAATATATATATATACACATCTGAGTATATATGATATATATATATAGTACTATATTATAATATATTAGTATATATAATAGGTATATAATTAAATATATATATAGTATTATATAATATAATATATAATACCATTGTAAGAAGGGTACATACTATCATATATATATAATATATATATATATATAAATATATCTAGTAATATATATATATATATATATATAGCTATATATACTATAGTATATATATATTATTATATATATATTATATATACTATATATATGATATATAAAAGAATTTTCAAGATAACACTGGGCAACAAAAGATTTTGTCCAAGACAAAGAATATCTGTTTCTTGCATGTTTTTTTTCAGGCAGGTTTCAAAAATCGTATTCGTTTTTGTCTGTCAGGTTCAGTTATAACACAATTCACATGCAAACATGGGAAAAATTGCAAAAATAAATGATTTTTCAATCGAATAGAGACAAATACGGTTTGGATATAGGCAAACATATTGTAAATAAAAGTATGTGTATTCTTGACCAAATATAATAGTAGCTGCGTGAAAATTTCAAACTGATAGGACTAATAATAAAAAAGATATAGCTGTTTTTTTATTTGTGAAATTGTAAAAAGAATTTACATTTCTTTTTGTTTTTAAGTGAATATCTGCAAAACTGGACCTCTTAGACAAATACCAATATAATTTTTGGATTCAGCGGGCAAAAAAAACTACATAAGAAGCAGTCTTAAAACAGTTAATAAAATTTGTCCTTCAGAATGCTATTATTTTTTCATTATATTATTATTATTAATTGATATTATTATCTTCGATTATTATTATATTGATTATTATTATTATTTGATTATTATTTATTATTATTATTATTATTATTATTAAATTATTATTGTTATGGTGATTATTATTATATTTTATTATTATTGTTATTATTATTATTATTAATTATTATTATTATTATTATTATTATTATTATTATTATTATTATTATTATTATTATTATACTGGTAAACAAAATTTTTAATGACCTGAATGTAGTAAGACTTCTTTCTTATGTGAGTTTTTTTGCGCTGAATTCCACCAAATTATGGTTGGTGTTTGTCTGAGAAAGGTCCAGTTTTAACCGTCATTCAATATGAAAAAGCTAAAAAAATGCAATTAGACACACCATTTGCATAATGAAAAAATCGCTGATATCTATTTTAATTCTTGTCCTATCAACAATGAAAATTTTGCACAGATCATACTATTTTGGGCAAGACACCAGCACACACATACTGCCACAACACACACACACACACACACACACACACACACACATCACACACGCCATATGCAGACACACACACACACACACACACACAACACACGAAGCTATACACACGCACGCACATAGCACACACACACACACATACACACACACACCTACACACACACATTTTATTTAGATTGTCTATTTGGCAATTTTTACTCATTGTTTACATGTAAATAGTATCAAAACTGGACGCGACACACAAAAATAATACGATTTTTGAGTTCAGCACAATAAAATACATAAGAAAAAAGTATCGGATCATGGACAACAGAAAAAAAAAAGGAAAATTTCTTGACCTGTGTAATCTATTAACTCTTTTACCGGTGACTCCAAATAGAGCAACACTTATATCGGTGACTCCAAATAGAGCAACTCTTAAACCGATGACTCCAGATAGAGCAACTATTATACCAGTAACTCCAAATACGGCAACTCTTATACCAGCGACTCCAGATAGAGCAACTCCTAAACCGATAACTCCAGATAGAGCAATTATTATACCGGTAACTTCAAATACGGCAACTGTTAAACCAGCGACTCCAGATAGAGCAAATCTTATACCGATGACATCCAAATAGATGATGATTACAGGATGGTCTTAATTATAATTGAAGCAAGAGATCTTTCTCATATTTCTAAATGGATTAGAGATTTCAAAGTTGTTTTTAAATCCTCAGAAACAAATTCCATCATTTATTTATTAAGTGAAATCTTTCCATCAACTGTCACATATTCAGAATCGCATGACTGAAACTGTCCTGTCCTCAATATTCTTGGCGCTTCTTTTTCTTTTAATATTTTCTTCAAGAATCTCATTAATTTTCTCGCACAATAAAGCCTAGTTTCAAGACGTTAGATGTTTCTAAAAATTTTACTCATTACCTAAATTGCTTGCTCTCTACAGGAATGTTGTTCCAATTTTTGTGGAATACTCCTTGCTTATCTGAGGTAAGTTCATTGACACAACTTTTCATGAAAATGTAGAGTCTAGGATTTTTCGCACATCAACTTTCATTCTCACCAACAATCTCTGATCTCTTTCCAATCGTTGACCTGTTTTTTTTCTTTTTACTATCGCAATTTCAATAGTTTTTCTCAACTTTTTAGTCTCATACCTTCTGTCGAAAGGTGATCTGGTTTTAGGGTTCTGGGGTTTCTGGGGTTTCTGGGGTTTTAGGGTTCTGGGTTCTGGGGTTCTGGGGTTCTGGGGTTCTGGGGTTCTGGGGTTCTGGGGGTTCTGGGGTTCTGGGGTTCTGGGGTTCTGGAGTTCCCGCGGAACCTCAAGCTGGATCAGAAATTTCAAATAGATTTGAGAATGCCAGAAAAAATCTTTTTTGTTTAGATTCGCCTCAATAGAGGACAACACCTTAACAATTTAATCTAATCTAATGGATCCTCCTCTAGCTCGAAGAGGTATAAACTGTCTATCGTTAGCTAGAATTAACAATTTGAGACCTGATATCGTCATTTTTTCTATCAAGAGAGCACCCGTATAATTAGACATTGATTGATCCTGATTACCAGGGTTTGAAGTCAAGAATCATCGTTGCCTTTGATGTCACGAGGATGATATGCTATTATGCAGAGCTATACTGGCAGGATCTTCAGTACAAGTTATCTAGACATTATATATCCATCAAACTTTGCAAGGATTGAATATTTATTATATAAGCGTTACAAAAGAAAACAAACTACTCTGTCTTAATTACTCTCCCGTGGCAAGTCTTAATTAAACTTAGCTTTGTCTATTCCTATAACCAGGGTTACATTTTTGAGACCTTATGCGAAAATATATTCAGTTAACACTCTCTGAAAATCTTTCCCAAGTTAACAATCTTTTGTTTGTGTATTAGTACTTGAATGGAATGTTTTAAGTTACTGATATTATTTATAATATTTTATTATCTGGATTTCTCGTGAAACAACAACTCCCTTCTCGTTCCACGAATGTTCCCATTTCTCAATTATTTATTTGCTTCCCAGTTTGTGTTCCCGAGCTTAGAACGAAGTGTTTTTTTTTTTATATTAATTTACTTAATTTAAATATTTTATTATAAAATCGTTTTCTTCAGACATTTAAAGTTTTAAGAGTTCTAGTCGAACATTTGAAATTTCAACATTCGGGTCCGGAGGTTGGAGTCGAATGTTTTATCTTCCGACTACCCAACCCTGGTAATAATAATGGTATTAAAACTTATAAGCTATTTTATTAAAAATAATTGAAATATTGGCAACTATGTAATATAATATCTATTTACCTTTGTAATATCTTTTTATTAAAAAGATGACTCGATCAATAGAGAAATTAGTTTTTATATATCATAGTTATCCCTATTTAAAAAATTTTCTTATAAAGTAGTTTTCTTTTATTAAATTATGAGTAACTTATATATATATATATATATATATATATATATATATATATATATATATATATATATATATATATATATATATATATATATATATATATATATATATATATATATATATATATATGATATATATATATATATATTAATATATATATATATATACATATATATATATTATATATATATATATATATATAGTTATATATATATATATATATATGTTGTTAAGGTTATTGCTATATATATATATATATATATATATATATATATATATATATATATATATTATCATATATATATATATATATATATATATATATATATATATATATATATATATATATATTATATATATATATATATATATATATATATATATATATATATTATATATATTATATATATATATATATATATATATATATATATATATATATATATATATATATGCTCTGTAAACTAAAGTTTTTACGATAGATTCTTTGTAAATAGTCGGTGAATAGGATCCATAGTTCATATACAGACCATTATCAGTGGGTTTGACATGAATGCCTGTAGATATTGAGCCGTCAGAATTAATATTGATTTTAATGTCTAAAAAACAGATAGCATTATTAACCTAAGTTTCGTATGTAAATTTTAAGCATGACAACTCTTGAATTCTATTGATGAACTGATGTATATGATCTATGTTCCTAAAGATAGTGAGGGTGTCGTCGACATATCTTATGTAAAATACGGGGTTAAAGTTGTTTGTTTCACGAAGGATTTTGTTTAAAAACTTTAGTTTACAGAGCATACAACCTATGTTCAACTTGGAAAACTTTTGATGAAGAAATTTGCCGCATTAAGTAAAATTTAATTAACTGTGATCATCCACAATATTCAGTTGAAAATTTAATTAATAAAACCATTACAAAATTATTTAATAAAGAAAGTAAAAATAATCAGGAAAATTCGATAAATTTCTTCTTCAAAACTTCTAATGCTATAGACTTCAATAAAGAAGAGAAGTGCCTTCGTAATATTTTGAACTCTCACCTCAAAACTAAAGACACCTCAAAAATTAAAGTCAGACTATACCATAAATCCAAACAACTGTCATCTTCCTTTAGCACAAGAGATGCTTTTACCGAAAATCATCACGTTGTGTACCAATTTAACTGCCCTGAGTCAGACTGTACGTCGACATATATTGGTTACACGACGAATCGATTGTCGGACAGGTATATCAATCATCGCTACAGTCCCAGCAAAATCTTGAACATTTCAATAGGGCACATGGTCAATCAACTATTAGCAATATTTGTAACACTTCCCAATATTATACGGATCATGTGAAGTCCAGAAACTTAAAATTGCGAAGGCCTTCTACATCAAACACGCAACCAGACATTAACATAAAATTTAATGTATTATCTGTTAGACTAAATATCATTTGATTTAATTATTATATATTAATTTAAGACTCATTCGCTCACAAGAATTAATCCTCTGAAGATGTCTCAAGTTTAGAGACGAAACGCGTCAGGAAATGTAAATAAATATATCTTCTTCTTCTCATGTAAATTGTTTTCAAAGATTATTTTAAGAAAATTAAACTATGTACAGAAATAACTATTTAGAAACTTGGAAATAAAATCAAAAACTTTTATAAAATCAAAGGCTGATATTGAATTCCTAAATAATAATAATAATAATAATAATAATAATAATAATAATAATAATAATAATAATAATAATAATAATAATAATAATAATAATAATAATAATAATAATAATAATAATAATAATAATAATAATAATGGCAAAAACAAAATAAAAGAAATGAATCAGCAAATTAAAATTATTATGAACTTCAACTGAGACAAAACTATACAATATGTAGTTCAATAGACTGAATAGAGGAGAGGTTATCATTCAATGCAGGCGAGAAGATCTTAATATTTAAGGACTCCAACACTTTCTATTCAACTCCGAAGAGGCAGAACAAAGAATCTGAAAGTCTTCGTTGAAACAGAATGGTCCAAAGAGCAGGATTGCTCTGTGCTTGTCAGGAAATCTGTAAATGCTTGCAGATTCTGATATGTAGTTGCAGGCCAGTTTGGCCCACGTAGCTGGCGTTACAGTCAAAACACTTGAATATATAAACGATAAAGGATCTTTCCATGCGAGGCAGGGAATCCTCCAACTTTAAGAAGGAGCCAATCAAGGAAGGGCCCAAAGGAATCAGTTGAACGTGACACTGAGGATAAAATCTAGACAGAATTTTGGGTAGTTCCGTGTTAAATCCAGTGGATTTGCATTAGGTTTGTACAGGTCAAGGAGAAATGAGTTGATGGCTTATCTAACAAGGCCGAGGGATAAAGGTTGGATGAATCAGTCCGAGCTAAGTCTATAAGCTTTGTGGATACGGCAAAAAATAGAGGAAAATCCAAGTCCAAAGGAGAGTAAAACTAAAAAGTTTGTACCCGACAATGAAGTGGTGGGCTCTCCGTTTCTGTAGACGGAGGCGGAGAAACTTCCAGAGGCATATTTCACCATCATATGATAGGCAACCATTAATTTCTAATTCCATTATAAATTGAATATTTAGATGTTGAGTATTTACATAATTTAAAACTGTTGTGAGTGTTACTCACTGGCAAATATAAGGAAACGAGCATCAACGAAGTGCTTATAGAGTAGAGATTTAAATTGAGAAGGGGCAATCTACTGCCTCCCAGATTCATTATCACACAAAAACGAGTTTGCAATCGAAGAACTAATTGGCGAGCCCATGGGCATAGCGTCAGACTATTCAAAATATTCGATGTCAAAAGAGAAAAGATGATCAGCAACTTCTTAGTCCAAAACCCTGTGGAAATTAGACCTTTTCAAACCTAAGATGTCAGATGTACCATCAGCAAAGAAGTCCCTTAGAATAATGTAACATGTTTCACGTTATATTTATATATATAGTATATATAGTATATATATATATATATATATATATATATATATATATATATATATCAGTATATATATATATAGTATATATATATATATATATATAATATATATATATATATATATATATATATATCGCTATATATATATATATATATATATATATATATATAGTTTGAAGATGTCGGAAAAGCCTTAAGGTAGCGTCATTGCTGCGAATACGAGAACAAAAATATTTAAACCAAGATTTAAGTAAACGGTAAGAAAATTAAATATACTCCTCCATGGTTGAGAGAATCATCTCAGTTGAGCGTTTGAATCACTCCAGGGAACCCCTTCCCCCAGAGAAGCAATCATTCTAATAAAAATAAAAGAAGTACTACTGATGGGTGGAAAGACAGTATTAGGAGAAGTAATGGACATTAAGAAAAACTAAGTATGTTGGGTCTTCGTTCCCGAGGTCAATCATTGATTCCAGAATTTAGCTTTCTGTATCATCTGCTCAACATTATGGATAGAAAAATGATGTGTGTGTTTTGGCCAGTTGCATCGTAAAAGCTAGGATGGAACCATTGGCAATGGTGAACATTAAAATCCCCGAATGATGATTTCAAAAATTAGAAGCCGAGAAAATGAGCTCTATTTCACAGTTAAGTATTCGAATAATTTAAGGAGAGTCTGTAGAATTGGGGATAAATAAACAAACATAATAAATTGGTAATTGGTAATTGGCAATTGGTAAATTGGTTATAGTTCCTAAGTCATAAGGTAGAAATTTCAGAAAATTCTAAATCAGAGGCACTAAAACAAACAACATCCACACTTATGCACAACACCTTCTTTTGGATGAAAGCTGTGGATGAAGAAAATAAGAAGGATGAGAGTAGAATGAGTAATCTGAGCTCGCAAACACAAGAGTTTCAATTAAGAACAGTAGGTAAGGTTTATAAGACTTTAAGATAATGCTTCAACATAAGTGAGAATTTAAAATCAAGACTGCGAATACTTGGACCTCCTTACTCAGCTAACCTCCTGTCGCGACTGGCTACCTCTAACATTTGTTGCAACGAATATATCATGATATCTCATGTACTATTCAGATACTTCTTATAATTTTTACGTTACATTCTATATAACTATTGATCTTTTCTTTAAATATGTATATCTTTGTTATGGCAACTGTAGATTAACTCTTATAGGACGAGGAGACGAACAACGTCCAGATGCGCTCTGATTTACGAATTTCTCATGAGGAACTTCGGAGACTTACCGAAGCACATCCGGGCACTTCTACACTATCGAATCGCACGTGGTGATACAGAAACTCAAGCTGTGCGACATGCTATATGCCACGATAATCTCAGCACCTCTAGTTCTTGGAGAAATAGGAATCCGAAAATACCTCACGTGTGTTCATTGTAAAGGTAATATGACTGTATATCAGTAAATCACTCCGAATTCGTTAAACCAGAGGATGCACAGTGTTTATTCGCCAGGAGCTTCGTGATCAGGTACTTCGAATTCAGAGAGTACTCCGAATGACCCGGATCTCACGAGAGCCTCGAACACACCTCGGTTTCCGCGAGAAAAGTTCGAAGGGCTTCCGACACCTTTGTTTCACAATTACGCGAGACGCCCACTAGTGAAATATTCCGAGAGATTTCGCCAGGATCCGCGAGAACTATCAGAGGATTACACGACCCATCCTTAAGAAACTCTACTACATAGTAACTGATCTGTTTACGATTATTCCTCTTACTCTCAGTGTATGTCTATTGAACAGTTTGTTTTCTTATAAAACAAATAATATACAACTTGTAACAATACATACTACTTTAATTAAATAACGACCTATTTATTACTTAAATTAACTAATCACATTTCCACCTACTTGAGTAGTCAAAATATAGTACCACTATTTACTAATATTTTTAGTACGAACTATTCTATTATCTTCACCTTACGTTTTAAAAATGTTGATCCTTAAAAATTTCATAAACTATACAACTTCTATATTATATATATCATCAATACATAACTATCTGAAGCTCACTTCCACCATTTTATCTAACTACTCGGTGAATTTTAACCTTTATATTTTTTATTTTATACATTAATAATTGTATATTACTAACTTTGGATTTAAGATATTAAACTGGTGTTGCTGGAGACTTGGTGTGAACTATAACTAAGCAACGTGTGTACTTATACCTTGAATTTAAATTTGTATACGTTATTAGTAGAATAGTTTAAATGTTCTCTTACTTTTGGGTATGGACTCACTAGAGATCACTAACAGTTATACGCTTTTAATAAGTGTGTGTCTTACTATCATGTTGAGTAAGCCGCTCCAACATACAATATAACTACGCACCACGCTAGTGTCACAGTGTCTTCTTTATAGAGTTTATATTATAGGACTATAATATATTAACGGATATTTATTATTATACCTACCCAGTATTATATAACTATACAGCTGCCGGCTACTACACTATATTATAATATGATGACTACAATTTACATTAAGATTATTAGTCATTTATCAAACGGACTCATTGCATATGTATTATACCTCTATTGTTAAACTATAATTTAACCCAGAGTTTGCTATATACTAGTATATAATCATCAAGTATAATATTACTTATACTATATAAAACACTGTATACAAATCTAATACTACTAATAATAATCATATAGTTAGGTAGGGACGAGTCGGTATAGATACAATACTATAATATATATCAACTCTTACGTTAATAAGTATAACGCATTTTTTAACATGAGTACTAAATACACTTATATCTTATAAAACTTTCAGGAAGATAATAAACACAAACAATTCATTACCTTTTTGGGTTTCAATAACATAAAAACGATTCAAACAATAAACTTCTTATAAACCTAGCTTTAACTTTTATTACATGATACAGATAATTATCACAAAGTGCTTAATGGTTTATCCAAACTAAAAGGTTGCGTTTGTTTAGGGACGTTGTCAGTGACAGAAAACTTCTTGTTAGACACTACCGTTGTACTTATGAAAATTTATTTTTGGCCACACAAGCATTTGTTAAAACAAAATACACTTCTCAGCATATTTCTGTGATGGATGACGATTTGTGGAAGATACCACACTGTACGTCAGGTATACACATACTTTCTTGGTGTTACTAACACCAAAGAAGTTATCTATAAATAATATTTGTAAGGGAGTTATAAGATGCTGATTAGTTGTGTTTGTAATGTGAATTTTGTGTATTTTGACGGAGATAGACGTGAAATGAATTAAGAAAATTGAAATTGGGATATGGATTGAGCATACGACTGAAAAAATATTATAGAAGTATTGTTAATGAATTTCAGTCTTTACTTAAAGGATTGTGAATATGTTCATTTTTAATGTAGTAGTATATCGACAGTATTTGACTCTATTAAAGTATACTATATGTAACAAATATGAAGTTTGTGAGGAGGGACTTGGATGGCGAGGAACGGTGATACTGGATAGGATGTAGGTAAGTAATTAAGAGTGCACGAAGTTTAAGTGTAGGAATAAGTATGATATAAGTACGAGAATATATTAAAGAATACGTATTTAAGAAACGCTCGTAAAGTAAATTCATATTGACTATTGATGAACTAAAGTTGAAGATCACCTCTAGAAATACAATTACTGGTAAGTCAATTAGAAGTGAGCAATTTGTTATACGGCAGATGAGCCATAAACTGAAAGTTAGTATTCATATAACTTGGGTGTGTTCACTAAAGTAATGGACAGTAATACGATGATTATAACCTAACGTATTATGAGATGGTGTGGAATTAGATGAAGTGTGATGCAGAGTCAAGTTTAATAAGTTATAAATAACAGTAACATAGCGATGGTATGAAATGTTACTAATAGCAACAATGATTGATATTTCATAATAAAGTAATAAGATTAGTACTTTTGAGTGAAATTAATACTAAGTAACTATATGATAAACATACACTACGGAATATTAGTACTTACAAATAGAAATTGAATAGTACAGTATAAGAACAAGACGAAATAGTATATAAAATATTAGAACTACATATTTTGGAAGGGGGATCGGATATGTACGGTTAGACATACTATAATACAACGGGAATTATAGTGAAATACTCTTTCTGGATAGAATGACGCCGCGAAAGGTTAAAGAATTAGAATTAAATAGAGTGACGGACTCTGACTTAGAATGAGTGGAATCACGAAGGTATTGGTGATAGCTTTAATAAGTTATATTTGTTATTGACCACTGTGTATTGTCGTTGAGCGATGTGCACGTGACCTTTGCGAAAAAAATACTTTGAGTAGAGTTACTGGATATAATTCACAAAGTTGTAGTTGAACAATGTTTATATTACGTGATGCAAGATTTGACGCAACTAGTTGATTAAAGACGTAGCTAGCGTGACTGCTTGGGTGTTGACAGAACTATGGTATGGCAATACACTAGCTTTCCACAACACCCCTCAGGTAGCTTTACACAGTGAGATGCGGTGTATTTAAGTGTGTTATATTCCTCATGGGGGTGAAGGCTTATCTTCGCCACAGAGATGGTAGTTGCACACACTTGCACGTAAGAATTAGTTTATGATAGTAATATTTAGATGTAATGATATGGGTACATATTGGCAGGTATACGTTATACGCCTGTATATATTTTATTTAGGACGACTCTTAATTTCATGAGCATGAGTAATCGTGTAGGAGCTTATTCCTGAAGATATGCGCTTTGATCTCCCTGTGTCGTCTACTTTAGGATTTCTTGAGATCTGTGTAAGAAAGTTATTAAGCGGACTTTCCTCCTCTATGCTGATGTGGTTATAGGGTTTTTGATTTACTGATAGGAGGAGTTAGTTGACAGCGTACGTGATTATAGCAGTACAATTAAGTGGCCTCTTTCGCATTTAGAGATACGTGTGGACTACGAATGTGAGTATAGTAAAATGGGTGAGGCTGTGTTAACACACTAAGTGTACATAGGTATTTCTTATATGAGTTTTACCGTTGAGTTGCTTGTCGATTGTCGGACAAGTTCCAAATAGGGTCCACCGCCGTTGTTGACGAATAGAGGATGACGCCATCGTAATTATATGTTGAACAGAATCAGAGTAGACTGCGAATCTTTGGTGTAATAGACAAAGTGTTGCCGGTACTAGTAAGTTGAGTTTTTGTTATGGTTAGATGGAAATGTGGTGTGTTCCATATACATTCTTTTAAACATTTGAGCAAACGGATATTGATCAATGAAGCTTATAGTACAAGAGGCTGACGATTATTACTGCACGAGACTTTCGAGACTCCTTTCACGTTGCACTTTTCATATTCGGACTGACAATTCAGGGATATGAATAGGGTTTAATAGTGTCAGCACTGCCACTACGATGCAGATACGCCTTGACAGTTTCTGTCATAAACTAGACATAGTTAGATAAGGAGGATATGATTTATTGACGAGTCTTTTACTTATGCTACTTGAGCTTGAGAGAATAGGCAATTTCATACTATTGAAGTGACAAACAAGAATGTATGTATGATTCATAGTGACGGTGTGTGTAAGATAAATGGCTAGTCAAGAGGGAGTGGACTGGGTTCTAGTCATTTAAGTATTAAGCGAAGTGGAGGTACGCATGGGTTGTGTTAGTGTTTCTTGGTTATTTCAATTCTTGTATATGGAGTGGGGTTATGAAGACATTGAAGGTGGGGCGTGACGAGGACAATGTGTTAGAATGATGGACGATGAAAGAGAGTGCCCTACCTATTACATGCGGATGATGTGGTTTTGTGTGGTCAAGTACTGTTACTTGGCGGCTAGAAACGCTTGAGGGAGGGCTGACAAACCATATGAACATAAACACCACATGCCACTTACGAGTCGGCAATCTTGTCATGTTTGTCGCATGCACGTATCGTGTTGCTTTGCATGTACGTAATAACTCAACTAACTGCTAGAGACCTAAACAACGACTATTTAGTATCGATGTGTATATGAGAATTGACTGTCGTGCCATGCGCATCACGTTGCTCTGACTCGATGATGAGGGCACGTCACGGTTGATTACGGAAAACGTACACACGCGCTCGTTTCTCAAGGTCTAGCCAGAGTACAATAGATTGTACAATGTCCGCTTTCACTACATTCTTGCTGATCACTATGGCGTCACTCCGTGAGGTGGCTTGTTCGCTGTATGCGTGTACGAAGGTACAACAAAGGGTACACGACATTGTTCTGTCCTCGAATCACTAATTCTAAGTACGGCAAAAGTTTGTAACTGGAGAAGGTGGTGGTCCAACGTTAAATCGGTTGGGAATGTAAACGGGCTAAGTCTTGAGTGTGGCCTGAGGGTTTACCATGAGGGTATGTTTAGTTCCTGTGGTTATTTGAAAGTAGTGAGACTATGGTCTGGACAAGAAGTATAGATCTAAAGTTCAATGTTTCAGATGGACAAATCTTAGGCGGCATGCTAGGTGTGAGAAGAATTGATAAATGAGGATGACATACATTACGACTTGTGTGGTGGTGCAAGAAGGGGTAAACGCAAGAAATAAATGACCAAGCTTGTTGAAGATGGTTTGTCATGTGGAAGAGGATGATGATAGTCGGTTTTTTAACGCCGATGTATCGTGGCGCAGTGTGTGAAAACCGACGTGCTGGGAATGGAAGAACAAAGGGATTGAGTCAGTAAACGAATGTCTGAAGGAGAGAAATGTGAGTTTGGCAGAGGTCCATAATAGGAGAGAATAACTAAGAGAGAATGGGCGGGTTTTTGTGAGGGGTTATGGTTGTGGCCACCTGGGTCAAGGGATAACCCTTACCTGATTGATTTACGATAGTGAGGGTCCGTCGCAAGTCTTGTGAAGCTCTAGGGTGGACTTTCTGACTTGCGACGAGTCCTTACTAATTATGGAACAGAGGGGGGGGTAAGGCTGGGCTTCTCTTTCGACTCGTGTCTATTCTTCTACTGCTTTCTTTTCTGATGGCTTGTTACGCACCTTACCAACAGTCTGGGGCAGCAAATTTTAATGAACGATATATATATATATATATATATATATATATATATAATATATTATATATATATATATATATATATATATATATATTATAATATATTATATATTATAGTATATTTATTATATATATAATAAATTATCATATATATCACTATATATACTTGTATTAATAATATATTATATAATATACTTATATACTATTATAAATATATTAATATCTATACTATTTATAATATATAATATATTATATATCTATACCGTGCATTATATATTATATTATACAATATATATTATAGTATAGTAATATATATATATAATATTAAGTATATATATATATATATATATAATATATTATTATTATATATATATATATATATATATATATATACATATATGATATATATATTTTAATATATAGTTTTATATTACATTAACTAAATAATAATAATAATGATAGTAAAGTAATAATAATATGAATGTAATATTTATATGCCCTAGAGCACTAATAAAAGACTTATTAAGCACTAAAACTCATTTATTATACTGTATACGTCTTTTAAACCATATGTATTTTACTGTATTTTAATGCTAAATACCTAAAAAGACTTGATATATATGAACAGATAAGACATTTAAAAAAACAGGAAACAAAATAAAAAAATTTGGCCTATGGTCTTTGTTAAAAAAAAAAACGTGTTTTTTTTTTTTATAAACAAGAAAGTTTTCTTTTTTAATTCCCAACTCTATAGTATATATATATATAATAGGTATATATATAATATATATATATATAGTAGGTACTATTATACTATATATGATTAGTCTATATATACTAATACTATATTACTATATTTATATGATATATATATATACTTACTTATATATATTTAGTTTGTTTCTCCCCCAGCAAAATATAGTGCCCTATTTATCCAACACAAAGGATAAAGACTGGATAAACATATTCAGTTAACAGAGTTCGATTCTGAACTCTATCTATTAGGTTTAAGAATATATGAACTCATAACCTGCGAGTTTATAATATATATAGTATATTATATTATTCATATATTATATATATTTGTATTATATATATATTATATATGATAATATTATAAAATCATACTCTAGAAAAATATTCTATATTATTTTTATATAAAATAAATTTTAGAGTATATATATATATATATATATACTATATAATATAATAACTTTAGATGGCAAGCCTACTTTTGTACAAGAATTAAGGAAAAGGTTTATGAATATAAAAAAATATTTCTCTTAATAACTAAATAAATTATTTTTTTACTTTTTTGTAAATATATTATATTGAATTTTCATTCTTTTTTCAATGAATACCCATCATATATTATGTCTTAATAAGTTTGACGCCTATCATATAATAACAGTAAAAATGGGTATCCCGCCAAAGGTAATCGTTTAACTCTGTAAATAATCAGGTAAACTCAAATAATCAATTATAGTCAGCAATTATTTTATTATCCATTTAGTATGGAAAAAAAATAGAATTGTTCTTCAACATCTGTTTATATTTAGAAAATGAAACAAAAATCCTCAACATGAAAAAGAAAACTTTCGAAATAGTAAGTTTTTTTTTACAAGATATCTGTCTAGGCTAAATAAAAAAAAAGAAGCGAAAATTAGCGCATTTTCACGCATTTGAAGACAACCTCTCACGCGAACACAGAATTCGAAAGGCCCTATAAGGGGAAGGGGGGGGACGAGAGGGAGGGATGTAGGGTGAAAACACACACACACACAAAGACACGCTTCCTGAAAAGGAGTTAAAATAACAACCAGCAATAGAATGGGCCAAGAAAAGACACTCATTTAAAGAAGGGGGGGAAGGGGTGAAATGAAAAAGAATCATCATTGGGGTACTCTCTATAAGGGGATGAGTTAGGTACTACAACGAGTGTAAAAACCAACGAACACACACAAAACAAATCATAAGTCATGTACAGAGCATTCCGACGAACATACCAAAATCTTTCCAATGAACAAATAAGGAAAATTAAAAAAAAAAAAAAAAATCATAGACAGCAGAGGGTGCGAGTATCGGGCACATATAATAGCTATATTTGGAGAAAAAGAAGAAAAAATGGAGGTGGGAGGCAAAATGGAAAAAGGGGCTCACAAGATAGACGGATTCAGACGGAAATGAAGAAACAAGATCTTATTTATAAGGGTGGGTGGGCTAGTTACAATCATCTGTGAGGTGAGATGGGAGAAGAAAATATGACCGAGGCAAAGACCTCAGGGTTGGGGGAAGGGAAAATGACAAATGACGAGCAGTTAACAGCTGCCTTGAAGCAACCTCCCTTTTTCGTCGCAGGAAACCAAAACAGGGCACTCTCTCTCACTCTCTCTATTATACCTAATATATATATATATTATATATTATATAGTATAATATATAATATATCTATATATATTATACTATATATATATAAATATATATAAATTTTTATATACAATATAAGTATATATATACTATATGTATATATATATACATATAATATATATATATATATTATATATTATATAATATAATATATATATATATATATTATCTTTGGCATAAAAAGGAAATAATGAAGGCGCGCACAAGAAACCATTCATTAGTTTATATTAAAAATAAAAAAAATAATAATAAAAAAAAAACTTGCAGACGTTTAAAAATTTCTATATTCCGTCTTCGAACAAAAACAAGAAGGATTTTTTTACTTATTTTGGAGTTATAAAAAAATACGGGAAGGAATCAATTAAAATCCACTATTAATCAAATATCATGCATTAATCTTATATAATTTGTTAGTTTTAATTTTTCATACAATTACAACTATCTTTTGACTATTTGCAAGCGAAAAGGTGAGAGAACTCTTAAAGCTGTAGATTTAGGTTTCAATTTTGTAACTCAATGACATTTAGAGTTAAAAAGACATGTCATATAATTAATGATATATATATATATACATATATATGTAGTATAGTCTCTTTATACTAGTATATATATTATTAATATAGTATATATTTATATATATTTAATATTGAACTTGAAGAACATTCACTTACAGGTACTGGGCGGAGAACAATTTAACCCTTTGAAAAATGACGGCACCTTTAACGAAACTTGTAAGAATACTATTATACTATGAAGAAAATTTATACAATACTGATGATAGGGAAATCCGACATATTCTGGATGAAAAAGATGAAGACATATGAGAACATCCTCTACTGCTTTGTTTCCTCCCCTTCCCCCCCGCTCACTAAAATAATCGCTCGGGGTCCAAATTCTGCAGAAAGTACTCATCTAATCTTTAAAAAGCTAATAATTTTTATACCATATACTCCTCTGCATGACTTCTGCGATTACATTTCTCACATGGCTTTTATAGCTTCTCATCATCCTCCACTTGTTAAAAAATAAGCACAAGCCTACATATTCTCTAGCCTGTAAACAGAAGAATGACCTTAAAGGAAGGATTAATGTTTAATAATCTTATCTATCCTCTTTACTCATTCTCTCATCTCTTATCTACTCTCTTCATCTTATCTAATATACTATCTTATTAATATATCTTATCTATCTCTCCTCATTCTATATATCTCTTACTCTCTCTATATTCATATATCTATATCTCTCTATATCTCTACTATATTATACTGCATCCTATCTCTTATTCTATATTTATTATATTACTATATATATATTCTTATTATCTTACTTGGTTCGTATTATGTATTTATTCTGCCTCGCAGAGCTTCGTGATGCATCAGCATGTTTTCTCGCACTCTTCTACCTCAAAAGTAACAGCTCTCTCGTCTCCTCTCTCCACTACACTCTCTACATCCATCCATCACATTAACCTTGTATGAGCCAGTATTATGAATCTAGTTCTGGCACGAATGAAGCATACATAACAAGGTCAGACCTATCAATCCACGTCGGATCCACTTGGTGCACTTGATATACTCATATCTCTAATCTTTATATATCTCTCTTCTCATATCTTCTCTCTCTCTCTCTCTCTCTATTCTCTCTCTCTCTTTATATACTCTCATTACTTCATTTT
Source organism: Trachelipus rathkii (assembly GCA_015478945.1). Taxonomy (NCBI): domain Eukaryota; kingdom Metazoa; phylum Arthropoda; class Malacostraca; order Isopoda; family Trachelipodidae; genus Trachelipus; species Trachelipus rathkii. The sequence continues at coordinate 25,510 of JABUQX010107523.1, forward strand.
TTTTTATCTATCTCTTACTCTCTTTATCATCTACTGATCTATCTATTCTCTCTATCTCCTCTCGTCTATACTCTCTTATCTATCTCTCCTCTCTATAACTCTATATATATCTCTATCTCATCTCTACTCTATCTCTCATCTCTCTCTATATTCTATCCAACCAGTGACCTATACAGCTTTAATTCACTATCTTCCATCTCTCTGTTACTATACTAAAAATTTTAAAACCTTGTAAAATATAAAATAATAACCTTAGCTCCACAAACGTTTTCACAAATATAAGCATAACAAGCAAGACTCATCAAAATAATTTGTTAGGGCCTCACTAAATATTGGGTGAGATTGTGTATTCTGAAACGTCACACCCTTGTAGTCCGTGATAATACGTCGCTCTCTCTCTCTCTTTCCTTCAATTATTTACTGGCTAATTAAGCTTCCGTCATTGTTTCATTTATAAGATTATATAAATAATTTAAAAAAAATATGAGGACAATGAATGGTCAGGCTGCCAAATTATGATACATTACATAAAGCACAATACCGCCTAACCTTCTTATATTAATCAATTATTATTAAAGCAAACCGGTTGTCATTTTAGAAGGTTTCAAATTTCGTCACCTTATGTGCCACCACACACAATATATATTATATATATATATATATATAATAGTAATATAGTATATCATTATATTTCTTATATATATAATATATCTTATTACCTATATCTATATATAAAGAACTATATATATATATATATATATATATATACTTACTATATATATGAATTATTAAAACCCTTTGTTATTTTAATCTAATTTTATTTTATATTTTAGAAAACCTAATGCGAATAAAAACTTATATACATTTTGCTAGCTTTCGTCACTTGTTCGTAAATCATGACTTCTTCGAGGCTTTGACATATTCTAGCATTCATAATAACTAAAAGTGATAATAAAATTCTAGAAATAGTGTATATATATATATATACGTATAATTATATGTATGGTAGAATATATAATACTATATCTATATATATACTATACCTATATATAATATATATATATATATTATATAGTATAATATATATATCTAATATTATATACCTCTTTCTTCATGTATGCGGAGGTATATAATGTAAGGCGATTGTTAAGATTTGGGAAATTGTAGGTAGGAATGATGCATTTGGAGTTTGAAAGGAGGGGGTTGATATGCATTAAGGTTCTTATTCTACTACCGTTGAATCACAAACTGGAAATAAAATAAAAAAAAAAAAATAATAAAGTAAAGCTTACAATAGAGAGGTCTGATTAAACGAAGAGTTTGTCTAGAGTAAAAAGAGAAAAAGCAAATAAAAGCGAAAACTGAAAGGTACATTCGCTTCATGACAACAATGATTGCAAAGTATGCGAAAGAGAAATTGTAGTTCAGATGTTATATTAGTTATCTTACTATATATATATCTATATATATATCTCTCTCTTCTCATAATATTACATTATTATATAGTATAATTTATCTT
>JABUQX010107524.1:12500-21842 GCA_015478945.1 Trachelipus rathkii
TAACTTTCATTACTTATAGTATAAATAAATATATACATACACACTATGACACTTATAAGCACTTACACACACAGATTTACTTACACACACAGATTTACTCACACCTCACACACATTTCACTCACACTCACACACAGATTTACTTACACACACACAGATTTACTTACACACACAGATTTACTTACACTCACACACAGATTTACTTACACACACAGATTTACTTACACACAGATTTACTTACACACACAGATTTAAAACTTACACTCACACAGATTTACTTACTCACACACAGATTTACTTACACTCACACAGATTTACTTACACATTTTACTTACACACACACACACAGATTTACTTACCCACACAGATTACTTACAAACACAGATGTCTTAACCTTGTTTGACCATGATATTTCGGCCTTGACCCACACAGATTTACTTACACATTTACTTACACACACACACACACACACACAGATTTACTTCACACACACCTACACACATTCACTATGTCACTTATACACACACATGCACTCACCCATAGACACATTCACTATAACACTTATACACACATTCACTATGACACTTATACACCACTATGACACTTATAAGCACTTACACTCTCCATAGACACTTGCATTAAACCCTACACACTTACACTCACACCCACACCGATACACTTACACTTACACTCACACATTCGATATTTTGATGCCTCAACTTTGATGGCCCAGCTTTTGATTGACACAGCATGATGCCTCAACTTTGAAGGTTCTCTTTGATGACTCATCTTTGATGACGTCATCTTTGATACCCCCTATATTGATGATTTCATCAAAGAACAGAGTTAATATTAATGTCTTCACCCTTAGTTCACAAGCTAACCACCAGGGCTCAGCATGAGCCCAACCCGCAAAGGCAGCCAACCCCCGCACCCGCAGGTGCGACCCGCCGCGTCCCCGTCCGCCGTGTTCCCGCCCAGCCGCCAAGTAACCAGTGCGCCGCACAGACGCAATATTTCGCGTTTCCCCGACCGCCGGTTGCGGCCGCAGGGCGCATATTCCCGCGCGAATGAAAAATATATATACTATAAGTCATTCATTTTTATTTCATACTTAAACATTTCAAAGAATTTCTTTTCAAATATACTATGAGTCATTCATTTTTATTTCATACTTAAACATTTTTATTAAAAACATTTTCGCGAACCTAAAACTGTAACTCATTACAGACCTATTATTTAACACGTATATTTATTAACATTATTTTTACTTAATACTTTTTTAATTTAAAATTTCTTAAAAATTGTATGCTAGAAGAAGAAATCCGGTGTCTATATAATAATCTTTATTTTACTTACAATTACGAAATATTTATTAAAAACATAAACTTTACATACCTTAAAGCAGTAAATCAGTAAATCAATAGAGGTGTTACCTAACACCAAAGGGATTAGTAGACTTTTGTTTTACTGTTTTACTTCTTTTACTAATGGTTACTTCCTTAACCATATGTTTTACTGGCTTTAAACTTAACATATTTATTAACATGTGGTGTCCATACCTTAAAGCAGTAAATCAGTAATCAATAGAGGTGTTACCTTAACACCTAAGGGATTAGTATGGCTTTTGTTTTTACTGCTTTACTGCTGTTAACCTTTCTGCTTTAACTGCTTAGCTCATGCTTTACTGATTTAATCACATACATTACATACCTTAAAGCAGTAAATCAGTAAATCAATAGAGGTGTTACCTAACACCTAAGGGATTAGTATGCTTTTGTTTTACCGGCTTACTGCTTTACTTGCTGCATTTACTGCTTTAACTCAGCTGCTTTACTGCTTTAACTCACTACATACATACCTTAAAAGCAGAAATCAGTAAAATCAATAGAGTGTTACTAACACCTAAGGGATTTAGTATGCTTTTGTTGTTACTGCTTTACTGCTTTAACTTTCTGCTTTACTGCTTTAACTTTCTGCTTTACTGCTTTAACTTTCTGCTTTACTGCTTTAACTTCTTGCTTTACTGTTTTAACTTTCTGTTTTACTGCTTAACTCATATGTTTTATTGTTTTACTGATATTTTTTAACATTATGTTTTTTATTTTGTTTTAATACTTTTTATTTATATTATTTTTATTATTTTTATTATTTTTATTATATTATTTTTTATTTTTATTATTATACTTTAGTTTATTTACTTCATGCCATTTTTTTTATTTATTAAGAAACCCATACACCCACACACACGTCACACACACACACACACACACACACACACAACACACACACAACACCCCCACAACAAACATCATTACACATCATAACGTATAATTTATTAAAACATTTTAGTGTTTTAATTAAACACGTACATTTATATTTACTCATTCAAATATAACTAAAATTCTTTCAAGGTTCTTAAAACTTCTATAATAAATCAAGCATTATCTTTGAACAAAGAATTTATTATTAACTGTTAATACTTTTTGTTATAAATTTTATAACTATCAAGTTATAAAATAATTTTTACTAAAATTTTATGAAATTTATTAAAAACATATATTTTACGTACCTTTAAAGCAAGTAAATCAGTAAATCAGTTAGGTCAGCCCCTAGCACCCCTCTACACAAGCTATGTCACGTTTTGTTCTATTGACTTACTGCTTTACATCATCTTAGCCATGTTATAAGTATAAAAAGAACAAAAATAAGTCTTCTCTGCTAAACATAACTGTAATTTTATTAAAATCTTCTCATAGTTCTTATTTAAAAATAAACAATTAATTCACTTTACATTTAATTATTCGCTCGATGTTAACTAAAAATATTTCAAAGTTTTTTAAATAATCCGATTTTCTTTATTATTATTATCTATGTACATTTACAATCCATCAGAGAAAACACAACAACCCCCACTCCTTACAGATACGAAACTGACCTCTTCTGTAAAATGTGTTGTAGGATAATCCTTTTTTTGTATCCCGGGGCGATTTAGGCCTAATTCCAGGTCAAAAGGTAATTCCATATAGACAGGAATCGAGAATCAATGTTATTTATTTATAATATATTTTCAAACTGAAACATGCTGGTTCGGTAAGATCCTTTAGGCAGGTAAGAAGGAAATGTTTACCTTTCTTGTGAGTGAACGGAGTAATCCTTATCTCTATATGACCTGTATGTGTTGTCGAGAATTATTTATTCGCTTTTTTGGTTTTAGGTATGTAAAAACATGTTTTTTCATAATCCTGGAACCTGGGGGTCTTATTTAAGACTCTTAAACATACATGTAAAATATTTAATTTAAGAAAGTAAAAATAAGGATAATAAAAGCTTTACTATATAATTAGAAATTTAATAATCATTATCTTACAATAATTTATATATATGTATATATATATATATATATATATATATATATATATATATTAATATATATATATATATATATATAAATATAATATATATATATATTATTTATATAATATATTTATAATATATTATATATATATATATATATAATTATATAATTGTTTATGATTATTTTATATTAAAATTCTCTAAATCTTTGCAAATATGCCAATTTTATATCATTATCGATGATATAGTTTCGTATCTCGGTAATACCTTCAGTTTAACACATACGTAAAAAGTTCCCGCTCAGATATCATAGTATATTTACATTTCTGGGTCACCTGCATAAATACTTTCTTGCCATTGTTTTTTAAGTAGATAAATGAATTTCTGTACGTCTATAAACTTAGGAAGCGGTCGATGATAACCGCAGGATCATCGATCAGGGTTTTCTTAAATGCGTAGTATTCTTGGTATAACATGTAATGAATTATGGTTACGTAATTAGATAACACATATGTCTTCTTCAGTTGCATTAACATTCGCTTACGTACCTCTAACATATATTTCATCTGCGTTAGGCCTGAAATGTAGAATCCAAATATGATGTAGGTTCAAATACTGCTGTTTCATTATTTCTCTCCCATAATCTAACTTCCAAACTGATTATGTTTTAATGTTTATAAAATGCTAGAGTAAGTTGCTTAACGCTGGTTTCTTCGCACAGGCTAATAACTGTTTCGGACCAGTTTAAAGCTGAACTTGGATTAAAGTATTCTGTAGCACTCTCAGTGTGAATTACATATACAAAGAATTCCATCTGGAACTCATGGAAAATACGCTTTGTATATATAACACGGTGATGTGGGTAGCACACTTTCGAAAGAACTTCAAATCCATCTGGGTGTTTTTCCTATATCAAGACTATGAAACCCTACTTTGTCCTGGGATCTTGATTTCCCATTGTACAACTGTCTTGTATTGCATGTATTACCTGTTTAAGGTGCAATCATGTGAGTATACACTTAGTGAAGATAGAGCACTGTTTATTACCAAATCAGAGAACTTGATGCACCCGCTTAACAGTTTCAAAATAACGATTATGATTTTTAAAATGAGTTTGGGTCTAAAAGAAACGCATCCTCAAATATAATTTTCATCCAATCAAAGACAGGATAATGCTCAGAATCATGACACCAAAAACATGTGATTTCTACATACCTAAAACCATAAAGCGATTAAAATAATTCTCGACCATCACATACGAGTCTATATGGAGATAAGGATTACTCCGTCCACTCACAGAAAGTAAACATTTCCTTCTTACCTGCTTAAAGGCTCTTACCGATTCCAGCATGTTTCAGTTTGAATTATATTTATAAAATAATAATAACATTGATTCTCGATTCTGTGTCTATACTGGAATACCTTTTGACCTGGAATTAGGCCATAAATCGCCCCGGGATAAAAAAGAGTATCCTACAACACATTTAAGAGAGAGGCAGTTTCGATATCTGTTAAGGAGTGCGGGGTGGTTGTGTTTTTCTCGTGATGCGATTGTACAATGTCATAGATAATTAATAAAGAAAATCGGAATTATTTAAAAAACTTGAATACTTTTTGTTAACATCGAACGATAATAAAATGTAATAAGATTTAAAACATTAAGATTATTTGCATTCTTAATTAGAAAAGATTCTAATAATTTACATGTCATGTTAGCAGAGAAGAACCTTATTTTGTTCTTTTTATACTTATTACATGGCTAAAGATGATGTTAAAGCAGTAAGTCCATAGAACAAAACGTGGCATAGCTTGGTTTAGAGGGGTGCTAGGGGACCTTACTGATTTTCTGATTTATTGCTTTAAGGTACGTTAAATTATTAATTTTTAATAAAATTTCAGATAAAATTTTACGCAAGTAAAAGTTATTTATTAAAACTTGATAGTTTAAATAAAAATTTATCAAAACAAAAAGTAATATACAACCAGCTTAATTAATAACACTTCTCTTTGTTCAAAGAGCGAATGTGTATTTATGTATAGAAGTTTTTAAGGAAACCTTTCGAAAATAGATTTTAGTATATATTTGAGGAATGAGTACTCACTAATGTTACGTGTTTAATTAAAACATAAAATGTTTTAACTAAACTCTCAGTACGTTATATGTGTACAGTGAGTGTCGCGTGCAGGTGTGTGTGTGTGGCCTGTGCTGTGTGTTGTGTTGTGTGTGTGTGTGCGTGTCTGTGTGTGTGTGTGTGTGTGAGTTCTAAATAATAATAACAATAGGCATGAAGTAAATAACACTAAGTATAATAATCAAAAATAAAAATAATATAATAAAATAAATTAAAAAATAAATACAAATAATAATAAAAGAAATAAAAAGTATTAAAAACAAAATAAAAAACATAATGTTAATTAATATATATAGGAGTTAAAACAGTAAAACATATGAGTTAAAGCAGATAAAACAGAAAGTTAAAACAGTAAAGCAGAAAGTCAAAGCAGTAAAGCAGAAAAGTTTAAATGCTAGTAAAGGCAGAAGTTAAAGCAGTAAAGCAGAAAGTTAAAGCAGTAAAGCAGTTAAGCAGTAAAAAGCATACTAATCCTTAGGTGTTAGGTAACACCTCTAGTGATTTACTATTTACGGCTTTAAGGTATGTAATGTAATGTGAGTTAAAGCAGTAAAGCAGTGAGATTAAAGCAGTAAAGCAGAAAGTTATAAGCAGTATAAGACAGTAAAACAAAAGATCTATCCCTTAGGTGTTAGGTTAACACCTTCTAATTGATTTACTGATTACTGCTTTAAGGTATAGCAGAAAGTTAAATCAGTAAAGCAGTAGTGTAAAGCCAGTAAAGCAGAACTGTTAAAGCAGTGAAGCAGTAAAACAAAAGCATACTTAATCCCTAGGTGATTAGGTAACACCTCTATGATTTACTGATTTACTGCCTTAAGGTATGTAATGTTTATAAATATGTGAGTTAAAGCCGTAAACCATATGAGTTAAAGCAGTAAACATGAGTTAAAGCAGTAAAACAGTTAAAACAAAAGGCATAACTAATTCCTCTTCGTTGTTAGGTAACACTCATTACTTATTTACTGTATTTACTGCCTTTAAGGTAATGTAAAGTTTATGTTTTTTGAATAAATATTCGTACCCAATTGTAGTAAAATTAAAATGATTATATACAGACCACTCTGGATTTCCTTTCTTTTCTTAATCATACATTTTTAAAAATTTATAAATTAAAAAAGTATTAAGTAAAAAGTATTTAAGTAAAAAATAATGTTAATAAATGTACGTGTTAAATAATAGGTCTGTAATGGAGTTACAGTTTTAGGTTCGCGTAAATGTTTTTAATTAAAAATGTTTAACTATGAAATAAAAATGAATGACTCAAAGTATATTTGAAAAGATGTTTTTAATAAAAATGTCTAAGTATGAAATAAAAATGAATTGACTTATAGTTAAATATATTTTGCATTTTCGGCCGGAATATTGCGCCCTGCGGGCGCACCGCGGCGGGCGGGAAACCGGCCGGACCGGCGGACGCGGCGGGGTTTCGCACCTACGCGGGTCGCGGCGGCTGGCATCCACTTTGCGGGCGGGCTCATGCTGGAGCCCCTGGTGGTTAGACTTGTGAACTAAGGGTGAAGCATTAAATATTAAACTCTGTTCTTTGATGAACATCATCAATATTAGGGCTAGGTTAGTTTCAAGATTGCACGTCATCTCAAAGAATGAGTCATCGAAAGATGAACCTTCAAAGTGAGCGCGAGCAATGCTGTGTCACATAATACTGAGGATCAAAATTGGAGGCCGCATCAATATCTCGAGTGTGAGTGTAAGTGTCAAAGTGTATCGTTGGGTGCATCTGATGTGTAATGTGTAGGGTTAATGCAGGGTTAATGGAGAGTGTAAGTCTATATATGTGTCATAGTTGTATAAGTGTCATAGTGGATGTGTGTATAGTGTTTATAGTGTACTGTGCTCCTATGGCTTGAGTGCGATGTGTTGTATAAGTGACATTGAGTTAGTTTGCGTGTATAAGGAATTAGTGTATGTGTGTAGGTTGTGTGTGCAAGTAAATCTGGGTGTGTGAGTGTAAGTGTTGTGTGTAAGTAAATCTGTTTGTGAGTGTAAGTAAATCTGTGTGTGAGTAAGAAAATCTGTGTGCAAGTGTAAGTAAATCTGTGTGTGTAAGTAATCTGTGTGTGTAAAAGTAAATCTTGTGATGTGTGTGTGTAAGTAAATGTGTAAGTAAATCTGTGTGAGTGCTAAGTAAATCTGTGTGTGAGTAAGTAAATCTGTGTAGTGTAAGTAAATCTGTGTGTGTAAGTAAATCTGTGTGTGTAAGTAAATCCGTGTGTGTAAGTAAATTCTGTGTTGGGGTGTGTATGTGTGAGTAAATGTGTAAGTAAACTGTGCGTGAGTGTAAGTAAATCTGTTGTGAGTAAGTAAATCTGTGTTGAGTGTAAGTAAATCTGTGTGTGTGTAAGTAAATCTGTGTGTGTAACGTGCTTTATTAAGTGTCATTAGTGTGTGTATGTATAGTATATTTTATCATTGAAGTATTGAAAGTTATAAACAAACCATGAAACTCATAAGAATATATAAGGAACCATAAAATAATATCTATAATAATATATATATATATTATATATTATAATAATATATAATTATATATATATAATATATATATATATATAATATATATATATCAGAGATGAGATTATGTTCCAGATACAGGAAAATAAGCGTAAAAGACTATATATTATACTACGAAGTAAGAAACTTATAAAAACCATGAAACTCATAAGCATATATATATATATATATATATATATATATATATTATATATATATATATTTATATTTATATATATATTTATATATATATATATAGTATATATAATATAATATATATATATAATATATATATATATTCAAAGAGAAAAGACTACGTTCCAGTACAGAAATTAGCGTAAAATACTATTTATTTATTACTACGAAGTTAAGAAACTTATAAAAAAACCATGAAACTCATAAGCATTATTTATATTATATTATATAATATACTATATATATATATTATATATTATATATATATATATTATATATTATATATATATATATAATATATCATATATATAGTATATATACATATGAAAAGTATATATTATGTAATAAAAGATATATATATATATAGTGACGTCACTATCGATATATATAACGGTGACGTCACTTCGTGCGAAAATGATAAAATGTTTGGGTAGTAAAAAAGCCATGTGATTTTAAAATTGGTTTTATGACTTTTTATTTTCTAAAATACAACGTGTTTAGCGAAATGCTGAGCATTGCTCCATATATATATATATTATATATTTTATTATTATATATATTATATATATATATATAATATATATATATAGATATATATATATATATATATATATATATATTAATAGTATATATATATTATAGTATATATATATATATATATATATTACTGTAATATTTAAATTACTTAAATAAAGTTGACTTGTGTCATGTGTGTGTATGTGTATTATTACTATTATTATTAATATTTATTTTCTATTTTTATATTTAAATTCGGAAAATCATTTCATCTTAGTTTAGAAACATTGGCAAGAAACTGCCTCGAAATGCTGCGCCTTGCTCCACGTGCTAGTTCTAGAGACAAAATAATTATTTAGCGCATTGTAATTGTATTTATTTAATTAAATTAATTTAAGATAAAATAAAATTTTCGTTATTATAATTATTATTATTATCATTATTATATTATTATCTATATTATTAGTTATTATTATTATTATTAAATTCGGTATTAAACATTTGGAGCAATGATGGCACGCAGGCAAAAATACTCTCTCTCTCTCTCTCTTCTCTCGCTCTCTCTCTCTCTCTCCTCTTCTCTCTCTCTCTTCTCTCTCTCTCTCTCTCTCTTTCTTTCATCTACTCTC
>JABUQX010107525.1:0-20000 GCA_015478945.1 Trachelipus rathkii
ATATATATATATTTTTATTTTATTATTATAATATATATATATATAATATATATATAGATTATATATTATATATATATATATATATAGCTATTATATATATAATATATATCATATTATAATATATATAGATATAATATTATATATATATATATATATATACATATACCCGCTTTTTGGCATCCCTACGGAGGGGAAACGGTCAGTTTAATAAATTGATTAATATTTTTAAATTAAAAATGTTTCAATTAGAAAGGTTTTTAAGTAGCAAATAGATTATATTTAACCATATATAAAAATTTAAGAATACTTACACCTACTAGTCAAAAAATTGCCCAAAGTTGGAAAAATTTTTTTTTTTTTTTTTGCCAAAATCTAAGACCTCTGAATGCTGTAGATTAAATATCAGAATTTTGAGGTTAGATGCATATTGGAACGTCTATGTTTAACATTTTCATGTAAAAATTTAAATATTAGCTTATTTTTAAAGTATTAAGTTTTTTCATTTCGGGAAAAACCGTCGGGGCGTCGGGAAAAGCCGTCAGATAAACTTGTAAAAAAATGTCTATTTTTTTTAGGTTTCTCAATATATTTTGTTCTAATTTTTTATGCATGGTAGACTATAAGACATTTGTTTAATTTTTTCTATACATATCTTTCTTCTATCTATTGTGTAAGGATAAAAAAAAAGTTCACATGAAATGTGCGACTCACTCATATAAAAAAAAAATAAAAAAAAAAAAAAAAAAAAAGTTTTTTTTTTTAAAATTTCCATTTCTCTTATTGCAATTACTATTAATAGTAATAAAATTTTATGTTCAAAATTTAAATTATAATATTGTGAACAATATTTTGTCAAAAAGTTCACGTGAAATGTGCGTACGTAGGCCTACTCGTAATATAAAGGACTTAGATTGTGCAGTTGAAAATGATTAGTCTTTACGGAAATATTTAAAAATTATTGTTAGAATCTTTTGTAATTAAAATTGTGCTTTGACATGTAATTTAATCTATTGCAATTGCGTCAAAAAAATCAACGTATGCAAAAGTTAATAAAATATAACTTAGACTTATGTTTTTCAATCCAAATTAATTTTATATATTATTTAGGACTCTATTTTAACATTGAAATTATAATTATAAATTATTTGGACAAGCACAAAAGAAATATTTAATGACCGGCTTTTCCCGACGCCACTGACCGGTTTTTCCCGAATTCAATTTTTTGAAAATGGAATTTTTCAAATTTTTTAAAAATATTCATTTCGAGATTTTTATTATTTTCATTATTCTAAAACATTAAGGAAACTCTAAATGTGAGAAAAAACTATTAAGTATAGATATAACTTAAAATTTCGATTTTTCATGATTCATTTAAACAAAAAAAAACGGCGATTTATTGGGGGAAAACCGGGTTTTTCCCCCGTTTACGATTTATTTATATATATATATATTATATTATATTATATATATATATATATTATATATTTTTTATATTTTTTTTATAATAGAGAGATATATATATATATATACATATTATATTATATATAAATAATTATATATTATATATATAATATATATATTATATATATATATATATATATATTATATATATATATATATATATATATATTATATAGATTATATATATATATTATAATTATATATTATATATTATATATATTATATATATATATATATATCAGGGTTGGGTTCAGTACATTTTTTCAAGTACAAGTACTCTAGAATTGTTCAGGTACAAGTACTCTAGAATTGTTCAAGTACAAGTAAAAGTACATGGTATCAAGTACAAGTACAGTACTTTATGAAATTTGATTACTATTATATTACGTATAATATATTATATATTATTATATATATATATATATATATTATATAACTATATATTATATATATCACATCATCATCATCATCATTCATCATCATCATCATCATCACACCCATCTTATCTCCCCAAGACTTGAGGGCAAGGTGCGTAATATATACCGGAAACATAAAATAGTAGAAGATATGAAGCTAAGTAGAAAGAAAGGCAGCTTCCGCCCCTTTATTCATTAGTGAAAACTCGTCGCAGTCAGAAAAACCACCCTAGAGCTACGGGACCGCGGTTGACCCTCAACTATGACCTCTCGTCAATGTAGGGTTCATTCCTTGGCCCAGGTGGGCTACAACCATACCTCCTAACAAACCCCACCATTCACTCCTGTTATGCACCTTTCTTCTCGCCTCTGCCAAACTCACATTTCTATCTTCCAGGCATTCCTTTTCTGACTCATTCCACTTTTTCTTCTGTCTCCCATCCGGTTGATTCCCAACAACTTACCACTATACAGCTTTACTGACGGTCTGTCATCCATCCTTTTCCACATGGACCAAACCATCTCAACGTACTTTTATTTATTCTCTCATTTACCCAATCTCCAGCTACAAACAGTTTATGATTATAAGGAATTTAAGTGGGGGCGTAATTTTAGTGAGGGGGGATGTTGGGGTCGCTGTTGCAGTGGCTCCAACTTCACCCAATTATATGCAGAAGTGGTACACCTCTAAAATATTGGTGTATTTTCATTTATTTACATATTATATTTATATGTATGCCTTCTAATCATGACATGTTCTTTTCTCCCATCCTACTAATCACATCTTCTTTAGGCATCTTGAATATATGGTAGTTAGCCATTTTCAGAATTTAAATATTTTTCTGAGTGACCAATTTTCATTGGCCTCCTGTCACATCATCGACCTTGAGTCCTCCCTTTTGTTGTCAAAAGGATTGCCACAATCTTGAAGACGTGAGATATTTTACATTTACATTTATATGGTTTATAGTTTTGTCTTTTAGATGTGGCTGTCGCTCCATCATTATATGGCTTATTCACCAGTATGTCTTTTTTAGATTGAATTACCAGCTCTCTGCCGTCTCTCCAATACCAGTGTTCACCCTTACAGAGAGATTACAACAATCTCCCAGGGTAAGCCATATTACAATGCTTAATTCTATTTTTGTGTTTTCTGTTATGGAGCGTATGTACCTAATTCAAATGCCTATGCTTTTCAATTTATCTAGGTGCCATTGCTGGGGCTATCGCCTTGCCATTGCTGGGGCTAGCGCCATTCTTGTTACCACTCTTGCCATTGCTGGGGCCTAGCGCCATTCTGGTTACAACTCTTGGCATTGCTGTGTTTATCCTGTCTCAAGTTGTTGGTGGCACTCATTCATTTCGGAACTCGAACAAACATCAGTTAATTCCGGAGCAAAATAAACAAGAAACACAACGTTAAGTGATTGTTCTTGTGTTTGCATCCTAGACCTTATCACACATATTAACCTTCTTGTTCCAGTAGTAACTAACCCTTACTCTGGAACTCGAACGCAAACTCGAACATTAAACTCGACATTATTTTGGTTGTGTTCTATCTTAGAACTAACCGACAGTTATCTGCTATCAAATATTATTAGATATTCCTCCCCTTGCGTTTAAACTAATAAACGTTTCATTTTAAAAAACATCTTGTTTTTTAACCCCCCTATTAAAGATCTCCATTCTACCTTGTATTCAAGGAGGGTCCTTTAATTCAAGGAGGGTCCTTTAATTCAAGGAGGGTTCCACTCAAGTCAAGGTGGATTTATCAGAGGAGAAATTTATGTGTTGCAGGGAATGCATTTTGGATAGTTCAGGTAATCAATGCGGTAACCGTTAGAGAAAGTAGCTCTCCATTGAACAGCTAACAGCGGTGGAGGTAGATAAGTAATTAACACCTTAGTTATTTCTTTCAGACTAACCTCTTAACACCTTTATGCGCCACAGTAGCATACTAACTGACTAATTTTCTCTCTGTCTCTAATTTTCTCTCTTAGAATTAATCCATTAATCATTAACAGACAGTTCCTTTTAGTCTCTGATCTTCGACGCTGCATTAGTTTCTGATCTCACTTTCTAAATTTATTGGGTGGTTTGGGGCTCTGTTCAGTAATATCCGGAGTTCTTTCCATTAACTCTCCCTAACATACTCTTTAAATTTAGTTGGCGCCCGAACAGGGACTGCCATTTGTAGTTAGTATACCTAGTACGGTTTAACATAATTAGATATTGGGTAGATACCGCATATCTGAATGTTCCAAATTTGCGAACTCTGCAACATAATTCCCTTAAATATTGTTCGAGTTCCAAAGTAATAGATACAGTTTTATCGTATAACAGACTTAACCTCCTCTTTCCTGCAACGCCTTTTCGCTCTTATCATCCTTCATTTATATTTTGTTTTTGTTTTGTTTATATTTTGAAATAATTTTTGAAATATTGATATATATACCATTTCATGCACTAACCCTAATGACGTCCTTAAACAGATTTTCAGAGCTGGGGGGTGATGGGGAGAATGCGGGAAGTGGTGAGGTTGGGAGTGGGCGTATCATGGGAGCAGTGGGTGGTGGTTTGTTGGATACGGTTGGTAATTATTAGAAGGAAAGGAGATGCTCACCACTCAAAGAAATGTTGAAGTTTATCAGGGAGAGAGAGGAGAGAGATAACCAAAGCAGAGAACAGAGAGTACAAAGAGATCGAAGAGATCCACCACCACCAAGATTTCCTCAACAGTTATCAGACCAGGTAGACCCAGGGAATCCACCTCTTCAGGAGTTCCTGGCTACCATTACGCAGGAATTTAAGTTCCTGAAAGAGGAAACGGCATTTTTGCGGGCTCAGCAACCGCCAATACTGCCGCAACAGTCGCAGCAAACAGTTGTACCTCCTAATGTTGTTGGCACTCCTCCAGTGACGACAACAGATTTATTATCAAACGAGATGGCTCTGATGAACTTCGGTTCACCAGTTTCCCCATTGGTATCAGCACCAATGCAACAACAACAGTTCTATCCAGGAACTACAGCTCCAATATACGGAGGTTCCCCTTATTCTGACGTTATTTACACAACGAACACGACGACTCCCATTACACAACAGACTGACGTGACCAACAGACAGTCGTATACTATACCTCCTTACTACAGTCAGGGCATGAATGATCCCTTGACTTCCAGTGCTTCAGAGACACCGATTTTTGCTCAACAGGCTGGTATCGCACCACCAGTCGATACCAGATCATATGTTGTACCTCCTCAACCACAACCGATGTACTCTCTTGCAGACAATAGAGAGCCAGCATCGATTCTTGCGCCAAGTAGATTGGACATTTTGGAGCGTCATATGCTGCTAATGTCCCAATCTATTCTCTACTTAGCAGAAATTGCCAAAAACTCTCGGAAAGTCAAAGTGGTTGAGCCAGGAAAATTTAAGTATGAGGCTGATCAAGATTTGGTTAGTTATTTTGCCGATTTTGAGCAGTATTGTTCATTCAACTACCCAAATGCGCCTCATCAGTGGTTAAGGTTGCTAGGCAGGCAACTCGAAGGATCATTCCTTCAACTGTACAATCTTCTAATTAAAGATGACAGAAACTACGGATCCATTAAAGAGACTTTACTAACATGGTATCAGCAAGAGGAGAAAAGAAAAGATGCACATAAGCTGAATGCTTACCACTCAGCTTATAGGACTCCTGGTGAGAGCGTCCGTATGTACGCTCTTCGCCTGGAACATCTAGCTAAGAAAGCCTATCGTGGGCTAGAGATGAGAGAGCATGACTCTCTGTCTTCCTCCTTATGTTGAAAAACGGATATCAGAATACATCAAGCAGCAAGAGGAAGATAGTAATATCCGTGTTACATGGCGTAAGATAGTGAGTCTTGCAGACTCTTACGATAGAGACTACAATAAAGGGAAGAATGTAGTCACTTCTTCTAGCAACAGCCGGTTTACAGTGTCTCCTGATCAACCTAAACAGGACTTGGACGAGACAATCAGAATAGATGTTATCAATCCAGGTTGGTCAGAAGTTTTGCATTCACAACATGCACAGCCACAACCTCCTAAAACAAACAATACCCGCCAACAGAATACAAAATACACGTAACAATAACAATACACGTACTTATCCCTCATCCAATAACAGAAAGCAGACCCAAAACACTTACACTCCGACACGTCACAACGAGAACACTAACAGAAAACACCTCGTTTGTGATTACTGTGAGAATGTCGGGCACGTGATGGATGAATGCTACAAGTATTTAGGAGTATGCAGTTATTGTCGAAAGAGGGGGCATGTAAGGAATGATTGTCGGTCTATCAGATCCCCTCCACGTACGAAGCAATTGAATTCTGGTAGAGTGTGTCCGTTTTGTAAGGGGCCACATTCGGGAATAAACTGTTCACAAAGGACACCACCGCGCAATGGACAAAGGACTCAGAGGTCGCCCACAAATAACAGGCAAAACAGATCTCCACAGGCCTCTGGTTCAAACAGAAAACATAATTCCCCACGCGCGGACAATCAACACAGGGCACAGACTACACGTGACTCACCAAGGCCGCCAAGGAAGTTTCTGGATCCTTGCGACTGGTGTCACAAGTCACATCTAGAAGGCCGATGTATGGGTCCTTCTTCAGATGAAGCAGTACAAGCAGGAGCTTTAAACTGCAAGTCTCCACGGAAATGAGCCCTCCAGTGGAGAATAATAGTTCACAGCAGCTCATGGAATCAAATGCCCTAGAAGATATAGTAAATAGTGATAGAAGTAGTGCTAGTACTTTAGACCCTGTAGTCGTTAGTAGTAGTGCTAGGAATCTTCTTCCAGACACCAAAGTGACTAGTGATAGTAGTAGAGATAGTTACTCTCTTTCTTCTCACATAGTCTGTAGTAGTAGTAGTAGTTGTTCCCCTACGGAACCAGTAGTATCAGTTGTAGCAAGTAGCCTTCCTGTAGAAACTGTCGTGTTAGGAAGTAGCGATAGTCATAGTGACAGGCAGGTGAAAACAGCAGCAGCAGCAAACAACATGGTGAAACCGCATGACATTGCAGCAGAAAATATTTGTCATGTCCACCTGGCAGTAAACAACTTTCCAGTTGAGGATGATATGGTTGTTACCATAAATCTTTGCCAGGCGGAAGTGGATCCACTAATTGTTTGCGTGAAATTGGAACACCACAGCTCGAATGTGTATGATTGCCTTGTTGATAGTGGGGCAGGTGTAAGTTTGGTGAGTGAAGCAGTATTGCAGACCTTGAAAGAACCAGTTGAACTTTTGCCATCTGCAAAAGTAGGGGTGAAAGCAATTAGGGGTTTCGGAAGGGGTAAAAGAATTCCGATTGACCAGTACGTCAATCTAAAACTACTGTTTCAAGGTGGATTTGAAACTAAGCCCACCGAATGTTTCATCGTTCCTGAAGAATATATGGAGTTCGCCATAGTATTGGGAACATACTCTCTACGGGATAATGAGCTCTTGCCGGATTTGTCTCAAAAAGAACTCATTCGTAGAGAGGATAACGGCATGATATAACTTATAGCAACAGGCATTAGTCGCCGCCGTGTGCGTACCCATCCTCATGTGGGTCGTATCACAACAGTTAATAGTGATATATTCAACAATTCGAATATTGATGAAATAGACATCCTGCATAATCAAGCTCAAGATAAAGATCTCAAGTTGATCATTAAAGGTTTTCAGAACAAGGATGTTATGCAAGGATGTTGGCTCAGGGTACATAAAATGTACAAACAATACAGATCTCAGTTGGTATTCGAAAATGGGATACTCTTTCACAAATTAAAATCGGGAGAATTACTGTATGTTATTTCTCTTGATTTTCTCGTTCATATAGTGTTAGGTCTTCACTTTTCTTGTGCCCATATCGGACGAAATAAACTTCTTCAGCTTATTTATAAGCACTTTTGGCACCCGCGTGTAAACCGGGTGGTCTCAGACATCGTCAGATGCTGTCCGATATGTCAAAGACAGAAAACATTTTCTTCTGTTATGACACCTCCGATGTTAAAGATTTTAGCTGAGTATCCATTCGACTTGTGTGCAATGGACTTGCTACAATTTCCTCAAACAGGTTCAGGTCACAAGTACTGTATGGTACTCATTGACCACTTTTCCAAGTGGGTTTCGGTTCCTTTATCGAACAAAACCAGTCTTTCTGTTTCTAACAAATTCAAACATCAAATTCTTCCATTTCTTCCAAAAGTTCCAAACCGAATTCTCACCGACAACGGTGCTGAATTCACTTCTCAGACTTTCCAAAATGTTCTTCAAGAACACAATATCAAGCATATAAGAACTTCTCCGCTTCACCCTGCTAGCAATGGGGTTTGTGAACGCTTCAACAGAAGTTTAATTCAGATCATCAAATGCTTGGTACTTGAAAATCCCAGTGGTTGGGATGAGGAACTTTCTTCTTCTGTTCTTATTTACAACAACACAGCACATAGTGCTCTCGGTATTTCACCTTCCGACTTTCTTTTGCAGAAAGCTCATTCTCCCACACACAGTTTTCCTCAGTATTGGAAAGAAGGTAGTGCGAACTTCCGACCATTTCGCGTCGGACAGAAAGTTGCCAAAAAGGTAATTCGCACTGGTCATAGCACTATTCAAAAGTTCAAGAGCCGATGGGAAGGCCCATATATCATTACAGCAGTTAATGATAACAGGGTTACTTACCTTGTTAGACGTGCTAGTGACCAACAAAATCGATTACAGAAAATCCATTTCTCCCATTTACGAGGATGGATAGATATTCCCACATACCTTCGCAAATATTTATCTCGCAACCCTGAGGTGCGCGAGAAATTCTTTACCGACGAAGATGAAGAAGACGAAGAAGTGGATGAAGATGCAGAAGACTCTGATGTTAACTCAGTAGCTCACAGTTCTTCAATATCCGACAATGATATTGAAGAAGATCCATTTCAAACCATCGAAGACGATGATGACGAAAACGATTTTGAGGGATTTCTTCCTACAAATCCGATCCCAATGGATCTATTCACGAGGTTGCCTAACTTATGGGACCAAATAGAACAACTGAACGTTGATACTGCCGAATCAACAATGTCTCCTGTGAGAACTCCAGTCCTTTCACCTATAGTGATTCAGCCTTCTCGTTCTCCGCCCAAGGTTACTTTTGTGCTTCCTCCAACCGATATAACAGATTCTTCACGAACCATTCCGGTTCCACCATTATCCTTACAGCAGAATCTCTCTGCTATTTCCCCAATTCTTTACAGTCCCAGTGTGTACAGCCCATCTATGGATTACCATGATTTCTATACTCATGAATATCCATCACCTTCACAACTTCCAGTTTCTTCGGCTGTTATACCCAGTAGTCACACTATTGTGTCATCAGTTTCTATTTCCCAATCTCCGGCTATAACAAATCCAAATACAGTTGATTTTCACTCAGTTAGTGAATTAGAGGGAGCGTCTTTCTTGAGTTCTTTCTTCAAGGATAGACCAAGTTCCAATCTCCTTGGTCCTTCAACAGTTCTTAGTTCATCTCGAACTCAACAAGATTCGCCTCCACCTTTTTCGCCTTTTAATTTCAGTACGTCTACTCAACATTCAGACTTCTCAGGTTTCCATTCTAACTCTCCATCTTTTCTTCCTTCAGACTCCTATCAGTTACCTTCACTTTCTCAAACACCACCAGCTCCATATCATGTAGTTGGTGAGGTTCTCGGTGATCCTGCTCATCTCCAACTTGATGACAGTGATCTAGAGTTGATTCACATAGGAGAAGAAGATCTAACCAGGTTCAACTTTCCTCCTCGTCCGTTTACTCGACGTATGGGACCAGTACCTGACTTGCCCAATGTAATGGAAACTCCTCTCGAATACGTACTTAATAGAAGAAGGAGTAGTTTGTTATAGCCCGGTTAGTAGTTAATAGTTTTCAAAAAAGTTAATGGTTTTCAAAACTCTCAACAGTTCATTTCTTCTTTTTCGATAGGATCTACCGATGTTCACCGAGCTGAACACTTGTTCTTGTGGTATTTCGCTCTTTTCCTCGTCATTTTCCCGTTTTCCTTCGTCCTTCCTGGTTCTGGGAATTCTGGGAGGGGATGGTCATGGGGGAGTGCAGGGTGGAATTTGCTGGATGCCATGCGGATATGGATGTTGAGGATGCGATGCCATGCAAATACGGATAAATTGAGGACGCGATGCAGTACGGATGATGCTGGTGCAATGCGGATTACATTCATTCATCTCATCTCTTTTCATGTACACTAGCTTCGGACATAATCAGTGACACTATAGAATCTTTACAGTCATCTCAGCCTCACTGAATACTCGCCTATAATTCTATCAGAACATTGTTGTTGGCTGTAGTGATTTAATATTATTATTATTTTTTAATTTTAATGTTTAATTAACTGAAAATGTATAAAGAAATTTGTCAATATTTATTTCCCCCTGTTAGGCTAATCTTAAGTTCACAAATTCATATAAACAGTTAACCGAGTTGAAGATTGCCCTCGTGGTATTTCAACGGTACAATTATGATATGAGCCATACAACTGTATGTTCTTTTGATTACTCAACATATTTATTCATTGATACACAGACACTTATGTGCTTATTTCATAAATTTGAAATATGTTTATAAAATAAAAATGTAAAGATTATTAATAATTTATCTGATACTTGTTTAAAATTAATTCGTAAATGAAATTAAATAATTTATCATAAGAGGCTGTAAAATAATTATTAAAATCCAACGGTATCAAAAACCTTTAAAGGTACTCCAAAAATTTCAAAAACGGACGTTTAAACCTTAATAGGTACTATTAATATAAATAAATTTATTTTAATTGTGCTGGAAAATAAATATTAGATTTTAATTTGTAGAAAGGAACAAGAATAAAATTTATTATATTATGTAACATTTACACGGATGCAAATAATAGAGCATTGTATTCTTCTCCCTTCTCCTAGCTGCAGTGAGTGTGAAGACTCTCTTAGCTGTCGGCGAGAGAACACTGCTACGAGAAGAGTTCAGCATCCATGTCAGGGTAGATTTTAGCCCAGGTCGGACTATCCACGACTGTCCTTCCCGTGAAATCTGACGCAGACTTCATCCTTATATGGGCGCTTACACCCTTGGCTTGGCAGAAAAATCCCATTAGGGATGGTTACAAAAACAGCAACGGTATCAGAACCAATAATAAACTTTATAGTCTAGGGTGTACCCAGTATTATGGATATAGTGAGGTTTCCAACTATACTACGGAACAAATCGACACAGCCGGAGTATCAAAATAGATCTTCAAAAAAAAGAAGCAGAGTAGCTTCTAACTCCGATGCTTTCAGATGGGTTATGCTAAACGCTTGTTCCTAGGAAAATTGAAAATTGAAAATATGGTAATATAGTTGCCTCACCCCACTACATTCGACTCCACGGTTGGAGTACCCATCAACCTCGAGTCATCAGTCTGACTATTCGTCTGTTCAGTCTCAGTCTTTTCTCTATCCATCTTACGACGATCTTCAAGTCAGTCTTCACCGTCAAGAAATTTATCGACGAAGAGGAACGCTTGCTTCAGTTGCATAGACCGCGTCTCCTCACTAACAGACTACAGTTATCAGCTTTAAGTTTAGTTTTGTACATATGTAAAAATATATTGTTTTGACAATATTGCGGTTATCGGTTTTCAGTCCTAAGGGTTTTCGGCTTGTGTGTGATAAGGATGTAAACAATTTTTTCAGCTTCCCTCATTTCTCCTTCAGACATTTTCGGGTCAATCCCCTCTTTTCGCCGCCTACCACTCACTAACAGATCTCCAGCTACAAACAGTTTATGATAAGGAATTTGAGTGGGGGCGTAATTTTAGTGAGGGGGGATGTTGGGGTCGCTGTTGCAGTGGCTCCAACTTCACCCAATTATATGCAGAAGTGGTACACCTCTAAAATATTGGTGTATTTTCATTTATTTATATATTATATTTATATGTATGCCTTCTAATCATGACATGTTCTTTTCTCCCATCCTACTAATCACATCTTCTTTAGGCATCTTGAATATATGGTAGTTAGCCATTTTCAGAATTGTTTAAATATTTTTCTGAGTGACCAATTTTCATTGGCCTCCTGTCACATCATCGACCTTGAGTCCTCCCTTTTGTTGTCAAAAGGATTGCCACAATCTTGAAGACGTGAGATATTTTACATTTACATTTATATGGTTTATAGTTTTGTCTTTTAGATGTGGCTGTCGCTCCATCATTATATGGCTTATCACCAGTATGTCTTTTTTAGATTGAATTACCAGCTCTCTGCCGTCTCTCCAATACCAGTGTTCACCCTTACAGAGAGATTACAACAATCTCCCAGGGTAAGCCATATTACAATGCTTAATTCTATTTTTGTGTTTTCTGTTATGGAGCGTATGTACCTAATTCAAATGCCTATGCTTTTCAATTTATCTAGGTGCCATTGCTGGGGCTATCGCCTTGCCATTGCTGGGGCTAGCGCCATTCTTGTTACCACTCTTGCCATTGCTGGGGCCTAGCGCCATTCTGGTTACAACTCTTGGCATTGCTGTGTTTATCCTGTCTCAAGTTGTTGGTGGCACTCATTCATTTCGGAACTCGAACAAACATCAGTTAATTCCGGAGCAAAATAAACAAGAAACACAACGTTAAGTGATTGTTCTTGTGTTTGCATCCTAGACCTTATCACACATATTAACCTTCTTGTTCCAGTAGTAACTAACCCTTACTCTGGAACTCGAGTGCAAACTCGAACATTAAACTCGACATTATTTTGGTTGTGTTCTATCTCAGAACTAATATTATTAGATATTCCTCCCCTTGCGTTTAACTAATAAACGTTTCATTTTAAAAAACATCTTGTTTTTTAACCCCCCTATTAAAGATCTCCATTCTACCTTGTATTCAAGGAGGGTCCTTTAATTCAAGGAGGGTTCCACTCAAGTCAAGGTGGATTTATCAGAGGAGAAATTTATGTGTTGCAGGGAATGCATTTTGGATAGTTCAGGTAATCAATGCGGTAACCGTTAGAGAAAGTAGCTCTCCATTGAACAGCTAACAGCGGTGGAGGTAGATAAGTAATTAACACCTTAGTTATTTCTTTCAGACTAACCTCTTAACACCTTTATGCGCTACAGTAGCATACTAACTGACTAATTTTCTCTCTGTCTCTAATTTTCTCTCTTAGAATTAATCCATTAACTATAAAGACAGTTCCTTTTTAGTCTTCTTGATCTTCGACGCTGGCATTAGTTTCTGTTCATTTCTAAATTTATTGGTGGTTTGGGACTCTGTTACGTAATAATCCGGGTCTTTTTTCCATTAACTCTCCCTAACAACGCCACTAAGATTGTCCATCTGAACACATTGTAATTTAGATCTATACCTCTTATTCATACATTAACACGGGTAACAACATACCCTCATGTAAGACCCTAGCGCACTCAACACTTAGTCCCTTTACATCCACCAAGGATTTAACTGCACCAGCCACCTTAGTGCCATTCACAATTTTCTATTACACTTGCAATCATCCGCTCCCTTATTCATTCACCATTATTCGTAAATTATTTTAAATTCAAGACCACTTTTATCCAGCTGTCACCATTAACATTAATTCACACTGAGGTCTGTCCTCACAAACCAAAACCTTACTCTTATCTATGTTTACTTTTCAAAAACCATCCTTTTACACAACCTCCAAATCTCTCTACTAGTCCTCTCAAACTCACTTCAGATCGCCACACAAAACCAATCATCCTCATATAATAGGATAGGAATCCTCCACTCTCGTCCATTCTCCATCATTCACACTATTCCTTGTCACCCCTAACTCTAATTCTTCATAACCTCATCCTATACAGATATGGATCTGCCAAGGAAACATACCACACCCCTGTCTCACTCCGTTATAAATATAAATAATTCTTTTCGACTCATATTTATTTTTACATACGCTTCACAATTCGTCATACATACTTTTGATTTCTATTCAGAGCTTTACCCCACCAAACACATTATCGCTAACACCTGCCATGATTCCTATTAATCTTATTATACGCCTGTTTGCAAATCCATAAATCCTAAATATAGTTTATTCTTCATTCTCCACTCATTATTCCAATCATTTGTTTCAATCTACAGATTTGATCCACACATCCTCTACCATTTCTAAATGCACTTTATTCTTCCCCCAATTAGTTCTTCACTGCATTTCGACGCACTCTTCTCGACCAAAATATTAACATTATATCTTTCCCTACACACTCAAAAAACTAATTACCCTTATAATACTTACAGTTAACATTTTTCCCTTACCCTTATAGTAAAGGTAACTAATATTGACCTTCCTCCAATCCTCGGAACTATACCTCCATAAACGTTTTTATAGGAACTTTCCAAATCAATGAATCACATCTCGCCCTATATATATTTATATATATAATATATTATATATATATATATATTATAAATATTATATATATATATTATATTATATATATATTTATATAATATATATATATAGGGCCTATATAATAGGTTTTGTGAGGTGAATCTGAAGAGATTTGAGAGGATTGGTAGAAAGATTGGAGGGTGTGTAAAAGGATGTTTGAAAAGTAGAAGTAGATAAGAGTAGGTTATGGTTTACGAGTGAGGACAGTCCCTAGGTGTGGAGTTATGCTAGAATGGTTAGCAGCTGGAACAAGTGACTTGAGTTTAAATATTTAGGATATATATGATGTTGGACGAAAAGGTAACGGATGAATGCGAGTATCGAGGGTAAGTTGTCGAATTGCAGGAGGAGGTGGTGCAGTATAATCCGTGGTAGGATTAAAGAGGACTAAGTCTGAGTGCGCTAGGGTCTTTTCGTGATGGTAAGTTGTTACCTTTGTTAGTATAGTAGTAAGACTATTGTCTGGAATAAGGTATAGATCTAAAGTACAATGTGTTCAGATGGACAATCTTAGGGGCGTAGTAGGTGTGAGAAGAATTGATAAAATGAGGAATGAAAGTATTACAGAGTTGTATGGTATGAAAAAAGGGATAAATGAGAGAATAATGAAGATGTTTAGATGGTTTGGTCATGTGGAAAGGAATGATGATAGTCGGTTGGTTAAGTGGATGTACAGTGGTGGAGTGTGTTGGGATCGACTGGCTGGGAGACCGAAGAAAAGTGGATTGAGTCAGCAAAAGTGTCTGGAGGGAGTGAAATGTGAGTTGGCAGGGCGAGAAAAAGTGCATAATAGGAGTAAATGGCAGGGTTATTGTGAGGGTTGTATAGTTTTGTGGCCCACGGGCCAAGGGATAACCCCACATTGGCGAAATGCCATAGTGAGGGTCCGTTGCAGTCCCGTGAACGCTCTAGGGTGGATTTTTCTGTGCGGCGAGTTTCCACTAATAGGTATAAAAGGGAGGTAAGCTGGCTTTCTTTTCGACTGTGTTCATATTCTTTACTACTTTTGTTTCTGGTACATGTTACGCATCTACCCCCAGTCTGGGGAAAAAAAGGTGGTGATTAATTATATATTAATTATATAATATATATATATATATATATATATTACTATATATATATATATAATATATATTTATATATATTATATTACCGTATATATATATATATTATATATATATATATATATATACTATATATATATATATTATATATATATATATATATTATATTATATATATATAATATATAGATATATATAATGACATACTTTACATTCATAAATGGAAATTTATTTAGAATACTTTATAAAAAATATATATCAATATTTGAAATGAAAAGGAAAAAATATATATTAAGCTAAAAATGCCAAAAGTACTTGCAAGTACCAAGCAACAAGTTACAAGTACAAAGGCTTCAAGTACAAGACAGTACAGTGGTTTAGAAAGGTGCAAGTACAAGTACAAGTACTCCAAAAAAATGTACTTAAGTACAAGTACAAGTACTTGTACCCAACCCGATAGTATTATATATATATTATATATATTATATATTATTATATATAATATATATATATATTTATATATATATATATATATATATATATATATATATTATATATACTATATATATAGTATATATATATTATATATATATATATATATTATATTATATATATATATTATATTGATATATATATATATATATATATATATATATATATATATATATTATATATAATATATATATATATTATACTATATAATATATAATATATTATATATATATATATATATATTCGTGAATGTTTTGCTATTAATATACTATGGTTAAGAATATACTTATATTATATTATATTATTATATATATATAATATATATAATATATATATATATATATTATATATATATATATATATATTATATTATATAGTAATATATATATATATATATATATTTATATATATATTATATAATAATATATATATATATATATTATATTATATATATATATATATATATATTCATGGATTTATATAAATTTGGAATTTGTTATTTGAAAGCAGTAAATATTTTCTTTTCTTTTTTTTAATTAAAGTAGCTATATAATTTTTCTCAATGTCATAGTCGATTCACCCCATTGGTCAATTTATTGTTTGAATATTTAATTTTCATGATACATTAAAAGATAGTTTGGAAGGTATTGCACACAATTCTTGACGAGATCTTAAGGTTTATCACCTGATAATAAATAAATACTATAGTCTTCACGCTGATTCTTGGTATAAAAAGAACTGGCGTTCCAATATTCACTTTAGATGATTCTCCACAGTATTGAGTGGATAAGTGCTATTTGGTTAAATATTGTTTATGCTCACAGGCCGCTGCTTTATTAAACTGAGGGTCACTTTACTGATATATTAAAGAACAGAATTTTCAGTGTATTTAGATGACTGAATGTCTGGGGGACTGGCCAAGGATTGTTTGTAAGTTTGAAGCATAAGTTGACAAGTCTGTCTTTTAATTCTCTGACATATAAAATTGTGGGCCTCAATCTGGGATCCATTGTAATCAGCAGGACTGTATTTATTATCAGTACGATATTACCTTGTTTTGTGTTGCTGTCATTTATTGTTTTGTTGTGTGCAAAAGGCACGTAATATAGTACTCATTAACAGTTGGGGATAGCTGTTAGTGTTGTATTATAGTAATATTGTAGAGTTGTTGTACATTAATAACAGTTGGGATATCTGTTGGTATTGTATTTTAAATAGTATTGTTTTTTGTAATATCATATAGCTCAGAAAGTTGGAGAGCTTTCACGTATTTTATGTCAAGCATATCGTTGATTAGTACTCTACTATTATAATGATTATTTGTTTGTGGGAATCGACTAATAACTGGAGAAATTAAATACTTTATTCTTGTTGTCCTTATAATAATATATCGTATATATATTGAATATATATAGATATTATTATATATAGAAAACTATATATATATATATATATATATTATTATATATCTATATATATATATTATATATATATATATATATATAATTTAATTATATATCGGATTATATATATTTATATATATTATATATTATTATATATATATACTATAATATTTATATATATATATAATTATATATATATATATAATTATAATAATTATATATATTAATTATTATATATATATATATAGTATA
This sequence comes from Trachelipus rathkii, assembly GCA_015478945.1. Lineage (NCBI taxonomy): Eukaryota > Metazoa > Arthropoda > Malacostraca > Isopoda > Trachelipodidae > Trachelipus > Trachelipus rathkii. The sequence goes on from JABUQX010107525.1 coordinate 17,581, forward strand.
TATATATATACCGTATATATATATATATATTATATTATATTAATATATATAGTAATATATATATATATATATTATATATATATATATATATATATATAATATATATTATATATATTTATATATATATTAATATATATATTATTTTGAAGGGGAAGCCTTTAAAATTTCCAAAAACGCACATGTGAAAATTGATTTTCAAAATTTTACTTTTTGCTTCATTTTGGGTATTCTTTCTGAAAATCATATTTTAACACCGATTTTTGAAAAATTTTCAGTATATTTCTATCAAGAAGTATTACTTCTTAAGAAGTATATATATTATTATATATATATATATATATATATATATATTATTTATATTATTAATATTTATAATAATAAGATATATATATATATATATATATATTATTATATATATATATATATAATATATATTTATATATTAATTATATATATTATATTATATATATAGGGAAAGTGTCATGTTAAAATTTTGATTTAGGTAGGCCAAAATATTGAAAAAGCACAGAAAATTTGTGACTTGTGCATATTGAAAAGTGACATTTGACGTTTAAGTAATTTATAAAGTTTATCAAAATGGCTTCAAACGATGAATTCATAGCCATGTGCAAGTCTTTAGGTATCTCAGGTCAAGAAGCTTTTAATCTCCTGAGGGAAGAACGTGCTAAAGAAAGGGAGTTAGCCAGAGAAGCAGAAATGGAAGAAAAGAAGTTAAACAAAGAGATAGAACTACAAAAGCTCCAAATGGAAAAGGAGTTAGAACAACAAAAGGTAGCTAATGCATTAGAGGAGAAAAAACTTGAAGCTGAGGCGCAGAAGGTAAAACTTGAAGCTGAGGCGCAGAAGGTAAAACTTGAAGCTGAGGCGCAGAAGATAAAACTTGAAGCTAAGGCGCAGAAAGTAGAACTGGAAGCTGAAGCACAAAGAGCCAAACTTGAAGCAGAAAAGGACGCCAGAGAGTCGGAGGAGAGGATGCTTAAGATGAAATTGGATGCGGAAGACCGCCAACGACAGCATGATGCAGCCATAACCTGCTCACAAAACTCCTCAAACACAAATAACGCTTCTCACGCCAGCAAGTTTCCTAAACTAAAGCTTCCTAATTTTGATGAAAAAGTTAATGATACTTGCTATTGTTCGAAAAACAAGCAGAAACAAATAATGTACCAAAAGAGAAATTAGCACTAGTACTCGGGTCGTGTTTAACAGGTAAAGCGGTTCAAGTCTTTAATAACTTTACAGTAAAAGAACTTAAAAACTATGAAGATCTAAAAAGAGCATTATTGATCAGGTACAATCTTACAGAGAGTGGGTACTGTACAAAGTATAAGAATATAACCCCGACAGAGGATGATAGTCCTAGGGTATATATTAGAAAGATTGTTGAAGCCCTTCGAAAATGGGTAACCGCGGCAAAGGTAAAAATGACTGCCGACGATTTGATAAATTTCTTCTCAATCGACAAATATTATAGTACAGTGCCGAAAGAGCTCGCTACTTATCTTAAAGAAAAGAACGAAAAGGAAATAGACGAAATAATTATCAGCTCAGAAAACTATCTAGAAGCACATCATATTAAATTAACGTCATGTCACGCACGTAATAATAGTCACAATAATAGCAATAGTCACCACAATAATAGCAACTATAAAGCAAAGAGCAACGTAGGTTATCACAGAAATGATAACGCTAAGTATAGATACATTGATAGTTATTTGACTATCGGGCATTCTGTTTATAAGTTTGCATACAATATTATAAGTGCACTTGAGAAAATTTGTATTAGGCTTGCAGTGTATATTTCTGTATTTGTATTATATCTGCTGTGTATATTTCTGTATTACGAGATTTGGAAGGTTGTTGATAATATTTGTCTTTTATTTTCTAATACTTTTTCTGTTGGTTATTTTGTTTTTTTCTCATATTTTAATGAAAATATAATAATGTAGTTTCATTCCTGCCTTTGAGGCAATTACTGTACTAAAACTAGAAACATTTCTTTAACAAAAATGATATCAAAAAGTTATTTAAAGTTTTCATGATTCATTAACGTAAATTTTAAAAGTAGGTATATTTTCAATAAAAATATTTAAAAAAGCGCTACAAAAACAACTTTTTATTTTTTTCTTGGTCCCATAGGAATGAAGGAACTGTGTCAAAACTCAAAATGTGTATTAGGTTATCAATATATTAATATCTATATTTTATCAGATACATACATTTTTAGCAGATATATACATTGATATCAGCATTTTTTAAAATTTTTCATTTTAATAATGGAATCTATTTATTATCTTCTAGTCAATAAAATTTAAAGATACATTCATTTGTACTTTTATATTAAATTTTAAAATTGTTTTCTTTTTCATTTTCATTTATTTCAAATATTTAAAAGATAT
>JABUQX010107525.1:22500-37811 GCA_015478945.1 Trachelipus rathkii
AATCGATTAATCGCATTTAATAAAAATCGATTAATCGAATATCGATTATAATCGATTGTCAATTTGTTTCATCATTTTAAGAAATGGCGTTTAGTGAAAACGTTAATTATTTTTTAGTTGAAATTATAATTGTTGCTGGTATAAGGTTGGCTTTGTGTAAATAATTTGCAAAAAATGTTAGTATTATTAATAGTGATACGTGTTTGTGCTCTTTTAAGTGTAAAATTAAGAATAGGCTCAAGGTCCTATATAGACTTAGGACACCTTAGGGCTAAATTTCAATAAAAATTTGCAAACTGTTTTTTGAAGCCTATCGTCTAATAGTAGAGCTTTTATAATTTAAATAATTATATATTTATAGCTTTAGAGAATTTAAGGTTTTGTTAAGAAGATTTCGATTAACAGTATTTTATAAGTTTAAAATGAGAATTTTATTAAATATGAACATACTACCATAAAACTTCGTGCTAGTTTTTAAGGCCTAACCTAATGTAAGTGAATCTTTTAATGGTCTATAGGTCTCATCTTTTAATATAATCTTATAGCTACTTGAATTATGTATTATTTTGTTATGAGTTCATTTTTATATTTTATTCATCTATTTCTCAGTGTTTTTAGTAACATTATACATACTATTCATGCTATCTTCTCACTTTATCACTTAAATTTACGTGAGTATGGTTCTAATTATACCTTAACATTATACTTGAAGTCGTATGGGGCTTTTGATCAGTGTCTATTAAGCCTCGATTAAATAGAGAAAGAGTTGACTGATGTATGGAGTAAATACAAACGTGACTACTAGCTGTCAGGGAGAGAGTCCGGTGAGAGTCAAGTTTCACTACATCATGGAGTTCTAAGTTGTTTGAGTGCACTATGGGTCTTTCGCGAATCGTTATGGCGAGCTTGCTTAGATGATGTTGGGGCTTAATAAGTTGTGGTTGTCTGGGTTGCACAGGTGATAATATCTATATCAGTGTTGTAACTCAATTCAACCCGGCTGGATACCCACTGCATCTACGATAACATTTTACTCAGGTACTTCTTAGAACCGTTATAGCTCTTTATTTTATGCCATCTTATCAGTGGCTTCTATGGACTCGTTACGGCATAAATTCCATGCGAGCTACACCTAATAGGACTCTCTCATTCAGTAATATTTGAAGGGATCTCGTGAAGCACATGTCTCAGAAGACTATTTTTCTAAATATTCGGCAACAGCCTAAACGTATTGTCGTAGTTCATAATAGCGCCATAACTTCCAGCCGGATAATGGACCTCCTGCGGAATCTAGGAAGCATTTTAGACATGTCATTTCCCTATCTAACTAGACTAACGAGATTGAAAAGCAATTGTATTATTCATGAAACTCTGCTCAATTTTAAGATATAAACGAGTAAACATTCGCAGTGGCGAGCGCGAGGAGAGATGACTATGGGCTGGAGATCGATCTTGCTAGGTATCACTGGGCCACTCTTATCCTGATTCTTCCTTGTTATTTTGAGTTCTGTTTATGCTCCTTTTTAAGCGTACCATCGATATTCTTACGCTAAGAGTTCGGGTTACGAGTCTTTATCGGTATATATGGAAGTTTGTTGTGTGAGAGGTTTAGAGAATTTCTTCATTTTATCTGAACTTTCGTCTTGTTCTTTTCTTGATTGTTCCGACTATTATTGAATAGTAGTGATTTATGAATGGGAAGAAAACTCTCCGAAAGAAAACGATATCAAAAAATAATAAAGAGAATGTGATAGCTTCATATTTTAGCGTAATCATATAAACACTGTGTTTATGTGACACTTTTGGATGCCTAAGTGCGGTTCATTGAGTAATATTATTCTATACTACCCGGTCCCACGCCTGATAGTAAGCATTAATAGAGTTGCTTCTCTTATCATCCATGTGTGCATCTACAGCGTCTTCTCGGATGTCGGCCGGTCGAGATAATTCACTGAGTTCAGGCCGCGGAGTCTCTCACGAGTCTCCGGTGACTGTTTTCTTAATCATCCTTACTAGACGGACTATCCCCCGTAGAGGCTGCCCTTAGTGACCAGTGTGTAATATCGGCAGCGGTGCAAGCAACATGTTCTGGCGACGTAGACGGGACCCAAGCCGACGGTTCCATAGGTAGCCGGGAAGGCGGGAGCGGATATTCTATCCTACCTGTAGTGCTATCGTCTTTATAGGACAGTTCGGGACGGCCCTTACCCGTTCCGATCTTAGATGGAAACGGCCGTTGTATGGAAAAATCCATCCCGATGGTCTTTCTACATCGCGCTTTAGGTGTATCGATTAGTTCTGGATAATTCGACGGAGGACGCGGCGTTGAGCAGCGTATATTCTGTCAAGTTGTGTATGGTCGCAATCACGCGGCTACCATACGTTCTACTCGCTGTGTCGCAGAGCGCGAAAAACATATTGGATCTCCGACTACTATATACATATCCAGCACCTTCTGCATACCCACGTTTGACTATGCTGGCTAACGGCTCTGGCCGAGAGGAGTCACGTGTTGGAGTCTTCTACCATACGACATTAACGTGAGCTGAGACACCCTCTCCGTAAGGTGCGTATCCGCGCAGCTGCCGAAGGTTGCTTTGTTGGAGTCCGCCACATAGTAATTTTTTGGGGTTCAATTGTTAGAGTGTGAAGATGGCGCGAGTATTAGTTGAAAACAGCGGAAGTTAGAGAATTGTCCATACTTGATGCGTTCACATGGCCATGATGTGCGCGAGTCGTTATCTGGAGCAGGTGCGTGAAGTCGGTGACAAGTTTGAAACGTCGGAGCTGTTGGGGGGAAGAGTGTTACCCATATGTGTCGAATGACACCTGGGAGTATGTTTATTTGGGCAGTGAGATATTCTAGGCATGCTGTGGGACATGATTCGACGGACGTTCCGATACATTAGTCCGGGACAGACAATGTTGGTAATTATATCTATGATGGGGTCAAGGGATGGTCGCGAAGAACCGTATGCTAGGTGCTAGTGATATGGAGAGTGTGTGCAGGGATGGCGGTCTTAGAGTAGTTTTCATAGAGGGCACGAACTGGTTGGTTCGTGGGGTTTCATTCTCTGGAGCTAGTCCGAGGACGAATAGGTTCTTTTTTTCTTTACTAGAAGAATGACGTGTAATTCTTAATTGTGGTACATATGGGCATTAGTGAGGCAGAGTGCAGGTGGTGGTTAAGGACATGTCTGTTATTGTGTGGCTTCTTTTGGTCATCTGGGGCCTGGGTATACATCGCTTGCCCGGAAGTGCACGCGCCGAATTGACCGTGGAGCATTACCTCGGTGAGGATGAGGGTGTGATCATTCTGGCATGGGTCACCCTTTCAACATGGAATCAAGTGTCCTAGTAGGCAAATCAGCGGCTTCACAAGCAAGTGAGTGACACCGCCGAGGGATGTGTCTTACTAAACGTGAACGTCTGTAGCGTTGTTCGAAAGAGGAAGTTGAAAGGAAAGTGTGGAAGAGTGTGTGATTGAACCAAGAATTTCTGAAAATTCTGGTTTTGCCGAGGGTGTAATATTCGCGGGTACTCCCTTTCAAAATTAATATTTTTGAACATGAGGGTTGGGGTGTCTGATTGGGTCATAGGTGTTTACAGTGGTGTCCACAAATATCAAGATTGAGTTTGATAAGTTCCGAATTTGGGTCTATTGAAAGGATATAATCGTATATGTGTGTATACGAGAAGGTTGATATTGGTTGTTGGATGAGGGCGGGACATCTTTGAACCTCATCTACGGAGAAGGAGGTTTACATATATAAGGTCGGCTTCATGGAGTGGTGAGTGGATCTCATTTTTACCTGACCGTTTGACTGATGCATTCACACTCCTCGGCTTGCTGGTAGGATATACATATGCACATTTGGATATTGGAAGATAAGTATGTGATCTGCGGGACGTTTGATATGATCGATTTGGAAGTTCAGTCGAGCATTTTTCCCGGGATTGCGATTATCGGTTGTAAAAAGTTACCTAGTCGCGAAAGTGACGTTTGTGTTGTTTCACAGGGCGGTTTTCGTGTTCCGAATATGTGTTAGATAGTTCCAGCGAAGAGGTCCAGAGCAGTTACGTTTCGGGCAGTACGAATGTTGTCAGTGGGGAGTCTAGCGAGGCCATTCATGTTTGAATGTTGTCATGTTGAGGAGGTGGATGGCCAGTTCAGGTTTTTCGGGCCAACAAGGGTATGATGAATGGATGATGTGGATCCTATCTTTGGGTAGCTCGCCTTAGAGTCTGTGTTCTCTGGAATCCCGTCAAGCGTTTCTGAGTCTGAATGGGAGGGTAGAAATCGGGAGAGCCCGAAGTTTATCGGAGTACTCAGGATGACAAGTCATGATTGATTAAAGTCTGGCATAGGGTAAACGGAGGTGAAGGAATGGGAGTCCGGAGCTTTGGAGCCAGAGATTGAAGTTGCGAATAACAGAATCGTGACATCGGAGTCGGGAAATTTGGAGTCAAAAATCGGAGTCGGGGGAACCGAAGTTGTGGTATCGGAATCGGGAGAATCGGGATTATCAGAGTTAACTGTTGGAGTCGTGACATCGGAGTCGTTGGAGTCGAGTCGAATGATGGAACTTTCGGGCGGTGGTTTCCGGGTGGTGAACTGTGGTGTGAGTCATTGTCTTGTTTCCTGATCATTGGTCTCGTTTTTTTTCATTGCAACTATGGTTTTTGGACTTCCTTTTTTGGTAATTGGTATGCTATACCATTTGTATATTCGTGTTTTATTGAGGCTGATGGAGACTCTTCTTACGTGATCAGTGCTGGGTTACTTCTTGCTGTTGCTCTTATAATGTTGTCCTTTCGCGAATTGCAGTTTTTATTTTATTTTTTCGTTTTTTGATGCTTACTATGTTATTATTATCTCTGCTTCCTTATTCCTACGTGAGTGCTTATGCAAAATATATTAGTTTTTTGGCTTTTTTACCGCGTGTTGGGCGTCGCTGATTTTGAGCCAATGATATAGTTTGTTGATGCTTTTATATTTAAGTGTATTTGTTCATGAAAGTGCTGGTTAATTTTTTATATCTATATATTGGACCTCAGGTCCCGAAGAGAATATCACTATTTATTTCTGTTTTTTTGTCTTCCCGTGAGTGCTCATATATACCTTACTTTAGCTCTAGATTGTAAATTACATGATTTGTTTTTGCTTGTTATACCTATATGTCTTAATGGTCAATTACTATCATCCTGTCTATCTTTCTTTTTTATTCCCTGTTATCGTTTTTTTCGAGATGGTCACAAGTTATACTATAAGGTTTCTATGTTTTTATTAATAGATTCCCAGTGTTTCACTTGTAGTGTTCCTCTTTCAGAAGATTAGTCCCTCGATTTATTGTGACTCGTAAGACTGCAAGTCACGGAATTAGGAAGAAACAATATGAGTTCCCAATCTGTTTTCATGAGAGTTCACCAGCGAGGTGGCGTAACTCCCTGGCTGAGGAGGCGTGATCAGGTTGTCAACGTCGGCCCTTCGCTCGCGCGCGAAGCAGTAAAGTTAAACATTATTGCTACCATTTTTAGAAAAGTGCAAGTAAAATACGTAGAAGGGGAACTTGAACAAGATTATTGTCGGACCCATTTATTTACAACGTGAGTACTGTTTGGAGTTAAACCGCACGAAGTCTCGAGATCGTCGCAGCCGCGAATGTACCTTCCATGATGTCATTTCTCGAAGACTCTCCAGGTAATATCAATCTACGTTTAGCTATGGTATGTAATTATCTTATGTTCGTATCTACAATTTGTAACATCAATTGTGTATATTTATGTGTTTGAAAGAAAAATAAAATTCATGAATAGTTCCGCTTTATAGGATATCCATGGTGCCTCTCATACAAAATAATATAGTTATATATTGTGTTTGATGCCTTTATTGTCTTAATCTATGTTGCTTATTGTTTATTGGTACACCCAAAACTTGTTTACTGCAGATGTTGCTCGTTCCCAAAGAAATGATGAATGGGCGGGGAGGGCATTGAGTGAGAAAATGAATGTTTAAGGGATAGGTTAGTAAGTGTGTATAGTGTTAGTAAAGATAGTAGGGACTTTCTTGGGTCGGGAGTAATGTAGGGAATTTAAGGGAGTCATTATTATTATATTATTATTGCTTATTGTCATTCTTTTTCATTCCTAATTTTTCAATCATTTAGTGTTAGTGATTTAATTATTCATTATATTTCATCTCTCCGTTTTATCCCTTACAATTTAAAAAGGTACATGTTAAATATTTAACAAATACTTGTATGTGAAGAGGCATGAACAGGGGAAACCCCGCGGTTCCTAGAGTTAAAGAGTGCCTGCAGGGACTGCTATTACAACAAAGTAGATCTAGCCGCAGGGATAGAAACCTTGAGAGGTCAAGTTCCATCCACTCCCTCTGGGTAAGTGTGAGACTAGTGGAACGACGCTGGTCATGTTAGGACGCTGTAGTTGGATATTAATGGGATGGCAATAAGTGTCTCGTCCTGTTGGCAGGTTTGAGACTTTATCAGCGAACAACTCACTGACTAAGAACCCAGATCCTAAGGGCCAACTTATCAGCGAGATTCTTGAACCATCTCACTGTGACTGCTTTGCACTCAACTATTCAGTGTGATTTCTTTGGTGAATATTGTACGTGTCTTATATACTTTCTTGAGCTCACTACTTAATATTCGGTGACTTCCTCATTGATAGCTGGATCTTATGTTATTAGGGTACACTCTTGTTGAGAACTCATGGCAGAAGCCTTTCCAAATATTGGTAAAGAACGGGTGCTGTATTATTAGCGGCCCTAAACTTCCGCCGAATTGGAGCCCAGTCGGAATCACGAAGTCATTGTACAGTCATGGCCGCCTAGCAACTGGTGGCGAACGTAGATTGAATACGCAGAGGTTATCTATTCGTACTCTGAGCCAGGAATTTCATAAGAAATATATTTCATCGGTCTCATAGCATCGCACGATGTTGCTCCGATGCACCCGGATACGGGACGCTTTGGGTGGCATTTGCAGTGGTAATGCACTGTTACTTTTCCTCATTCGTCCTTGTCTATATTATTCTGTTAATGCCTCTTTTTAGCGATTGATTCCTCCTGCAACATTGGCGGCTCTTTACTCGTGAATAATCCTGTGCTTTTTGATAGTTGTGACAAATTCTATATAGTTTGAGAGCACATAAGATCTTGAGTGTCTTCTTTCTTTGTCGCGATTCGCTCACATACTCCAACTTTCATTAACGTATAACTGAAGTAGGAAGCATGTATTCGTATGGTTGAGTAAAACGCCGCTGGAGATTCTATCTTTACTCATCCGTGGTATGGCACACGCATATACAATTATTCCACATAATGAGTTTTTTGGAGGATGGAGCTGGACTTCATATTAACCTGCATATATACTATTATTACTTTGAGATAATTATACTACTTTATTTTTAATTATAGCTATTAATTATGAAATTATTTTATATATAATCTATATTATATATAAAAATTACTTGTCTGTAACCTGAAGATCTGTCGTAATATCTAATCGGGAATGTTAGCTGGAACGTTAATTTTTTCTTGAACCATATTATAAATTTATTCTAATTTTATTTAAAGCTTTAATGAACCAATACTAACCTAAACCAAATGCATTCTGGAATAACATCTTAAGATATATTAATAGATAAATATTATTCCACAACCTTACAATATATCTTATTAACAGAATACTATACCATAGCCATCAGATTTTAGTTATTATGCATAATAAGAACTGCAAGCCTATTAAATCAATATTTTATATAAGTCACTTATTATAATTTTCGTTTATCGACCTGTGTTCACACTTCACAGACATGTTGATCTTTCCAGCATAATTTTAGTTATTATGCTGTAATATGTGGATAAAATTCCTGTGATAAAAAGGTCTATTAACGTTGCTTCTTTGCTTTATATAGTTATGCTAATTATGTGGTGAATTTGCTATTTATATACTATGTGACTATTAATTAGTGGTGCATGAACGTTAAAATTATAATTTTCGTTTCTAGAGTCAGTCGCGCACATAATAGTATGAGGACTTGATATATCTTTTGCACTATAGTCTTTTTCAGGTCGTAACATGGCCAGATACAACCTAGGGAGCTTCTATATTGGGTCTGACTTTGTATAAAAATATTTAGCTCGGATTGAGAACCCAGCATTTTGTCTTCCCTACTGCGCTGACGAGTCATACTATCTCTGGGTTAGCCTGCAGAGAGCAATAACTCTTCGCACAGCCATAATGATAAACGAAAGATGCTTACACTCACTCACTGCTAAGGAGACTACATATACCCTACCTGAGTGTATCATACTCAGGAGGACTAACAGCATCGGTAATCTTTGTGCCGAGAAATGGTGTTTTTTCTAAGAGTACTCTTACTAGGACTTGATAGTCTGTCTGGCCTTTGTAAAGGGCATAGAGAGATGACTGGCTATAGCATACACAGGTGAATTTCGCCTACTCTTTGGAGAGAGTATCTTGGTTACCACATAAATAATATATTTACTACGAGTTTTTATACTGGTCTAAGTTTTCATATAGGATTATGTCACGACTATTACACTTGTATTCAAACACTGACCTAAACCGAGATTCATTATGTCACTAATATATTTCTCTATTTTGTAGGGGTTTACTATATAATTTGTCTGCTGTTTTCGACCCTCGAAGTTAACTACTTCCTATAATCACTTATCCTACTATTATTCACTACCTAATTAGGTCAAGCTTTACAGTTTATAGGATATACTGCTAGGACGTGCGAGCTAGTATTTATTTTGATTTTGCGGTTATTTGTGAAGCTGAGTTTGGCTTGGCGAGTTGGAGTCGGGGTGAGTTGAGTCGACTGGTTCTTACGCGCTACTTAACATTTCACGCTTCTACTCTGCACTTCTCACTCACTCATACTCTCGCGGATCTTTTCTTGGCATATCTTATGTTTTGTGGAATAATTCAGAGGCATCATTTAAGATCACTTGTGTCAATATATGTCAGAGCGAGAGACGGAACACTTTCTAATGCACTTTCACGCTAATCTCGATATTATTAATCATTATGCTTGCGCTTATTATTAAAAGTTTTAATAAAGCTCCATTCAGCCCTGAACCTTGGAAGGGCTGACTCCGCGACCAGCATGAGGGTGTACCTGTCGGACATCTGTTGAAATTCTCTTACCGGTTGTCTATTCATATTTCAATGGCCTTATAGTGTTTCAAGTTTTTACTCTTTCCATTATCATAGTAATTGTTGTATCATTTATTTAATGTTGGAGTTCATTCAAATCACACTTCCATATTCCCGTCTATATGGTAATCTGATTTCGTTTAGTATAACTAACAATTACAAAATAATGTGTCCACGCTTCACTCTTCCCTTCTCGCCACTCTAGCAATATTTTCTCTACACTTTTGATATTCGCTCGATGTATACTCCCTCCGCGCTTCCAAGTCCTTCTCTATTCTCTTTCATTTTCAACGGATATATTTAACTCGAGATATCATTCGGTCCAACTGCGTACTTCTAGTAATTTAACTATATCGTAATAATTCAACGTTACTCATTGTAATTGTCTAACCCTTTCTCCATTTACTTCCACACGTCCTACTTGTCACAGCTATCACACTCACCATACATCACGTCTGTAAAAATATCAATACACATAGATACTTGTGTTGCTACAATTATTTCATCCGCAGAGACTTACATTATATCTCTTCAATGGCGGTTTGTGTCAATCACGGAACCTATCCATGATTTAGCGTCAAATGATTTTATTGTCCACTAATACTGTTTGGGAACAAAAATTTAACTTTGGGTCGTCCAGTTTAAAGATAACATACTTGAGTGTATCCACTGAAAAAACTTCTAGAATTCCCTCTATTCTTAATTTTTCTTTCTATTAACATAGTAGTCGGCTTTGGCACTCTAAAGTAACACATAGTGGAATTTCTTTAATTGCTTGCTTCTATTTCATGTTTACGTATTTATTTTATATTTCTTTTTAAAATATAAATAAAGTCATCTCTAGTAAAGATTGATCACAATAAAACTTGTAGTCTTTCATCCGCATTAGCTAATTAAATCGAGCCTGAACAAAATTTACTTTTAAATTTCATTTTATTTCTTTTTTTTATTTTAGAGTGGTACGATATATCCCCCTCTAATATATATCTACGGAGCCTCGGCTTCGCATCCGCCCTTTTTCCCTTCCGGTGGCTCTGCTGCTCCTGTTCCACCGCCCACCATCCGACCACCTTGAGCCCCTACCGTTATTTTTTATTAGACTCACCCTCATATATTTCACTTAGTGCCGTTTTTTGACTAATTTTCATCATCACGGCTTACCTCATATTCTTAATCTCTTCTCTATATAATCTCTTTATATCTATATATAATATATATATCTTATATCTATATTTAATCTAACTATAATTAATATATCTCTCTATATATATTATTAATACTCTATCTATATTACTCTACTTATTCTATATAGTAATATATATATATTAACTAGTATATATAATATAATTAATATTAATATTATCATTTATATTAAATATTATATATATATATATATATTATATTATATATATCTATATATAATATCATATTAATAATAATTATATATAAATATATATATTAATACTATATATCATCTATATATATATATTCTATATAGTTATATCTATATATATTGCTTCATTATATTTATATAATAATTATATATATATATACTACTAATCATAAAGTGTAACTCTATTAAATTTATTATATATTTCTCTATCTAAATAAAAATCACGTGTTATCTAACTATATCTCTATATTATTTATTCATCATTTATATATATATATATATATCTCTTCTCTATTATATATATATTATATCTATTACTATATTATATTAGGGATGAATTACCTGGATACCTTCGTAATTTTTATATTTGAAGTTCACGGCCGGAACTAACTTAATATCCCGGTCTTCCTGTTGAGATTGAACTTCCTAACTTGGTTTTACCGGTAATGGAATTTCATTAATGACGTGAACTTTCCTAATTATTCTACAAATGTCTTTCTTGAAAAAATAAGTAACTTGATTTATTGTACATTTATATACTGCCTAAGTATATGATTATTAACATATATAAAAATAATTAATAGAAAATATGATATTTGCGTATAAATTATATGAACTTAATTTCACGAAAACCGCAGAATTATAGCTAGTAATTAGCGATTTACGTCTAGTATAAGGTATTAGATGTTAAGCGGTGTTTACATCACCCTATAATTATCGAACAACTAAGATTTTATTTATAAAGTATAATAATGGATATTTATTCTCTAGTTGGTTATATGCTGATCACAGCGCCAACACTGAAATCGCGCATTCTTGATTCTAAACTCAAATATATAAGGTTTGCTCTCACGTAATTATATCAGTGATTATTATGAGTCATTGAAGCTATCTTAAAAGTAACAGTTCTTAAAGTTGATGGCACAAGACATCGTGCATATCACATAGAATTCAATATGTAAATTCTTTTCACATTAAGTTAAAAATAAAATACTAGTATTTTATCAGTTTTATAAAATAATTTTTTAAACAATACCCAACAGAATATCATGACACACCGTTGTAATAGAAACTCGTTTTACATTACTCGCTCTTAATGTCAATTTTATAGAGAGTGCTTACGATCGATAAAGAACATTCAGCTCTACTCATCCAAATCTTGATGCTTATCGAGATAGTTGTATGCTTATAATGTCTACTAAAAGTGCTCTCCGTTGGCGAGAGAGTCAGAAGCACAGACATACTATACTTCATTGAACCGCGATTGTCATCCCAGAAACTAGACTATAAATTATCTATAGATGGTACTTATTAGAGATCACATATAGGAGGAAAATATGGACTTCGTTCTTGTGATGATGTAGCAGAATGTGGATTCCTTAGAGGAGAGAGAGCAGAGAGAAAGAAACATATTATATGGTTCTTATTACAAAGAGAGAGTATTAGAATCAACTGAGTAATGCTCGCCGTACGGATGTTACTTCGATATATAGAAGCAATTGATACTTAATTAAGCATACTTTTCTACTTTGAGGACTCGCAAAGCCATTCGAAATTCCCAAGCAGATTGCCTCAGATATTCAGATTCTTATAACCACCACTGTACTAATTGCCGTGTAGTGCTATATTGTTTCATAATAATTTTGAGCTAAGGCGAGTCCCTGCCGAGATTTAATACCAGCGGGCCTTGTACAAGCATAATTACATAAAGCAATTCCTTAATACAAATGCATAGTGAATCCTACTTAATTATCTTGAGCGAATGTTAAGCCTCTCTAGTTAAGTTGAACATAATATACGAAGGCACCACAGACTCGACGAATTGTTCCTTTTTTATAGTTGTCGTAGCACCAGACTGCAAGAACTAAACGGAATATACGACTAAGCTAGATATATAATATTATAAATTTATAATTTATAGGAATATAAAACTATTAAAGATAAAAAAAAAAATAATTTATTGCAATAACTTTACATAATAAAATATTTATGTAATGTATATACATTCCGACAATCTTGGTATAAATTCAAACAATAAATTGTTTTTGAAACCATTAGGGTGAATCGACTATGACATTGAGAAAAATTATATAGCTAATTTTAAAATTAAAAAAAGATAAGTAATAATATTAATAGTCTTTAAAAATTAAACAAAATTATCACAAAATTTATATAAATCCTGATATATATATATATATAATATATATATAGTACACATATTAATATATAATATATTATTATTATATATATTATAATATATATTAATATATATATATTATATATAAATAATAATATATAATTAATCGATTAAATCCAAATATACATCTATACGTTATATTATATATATATTATATATTATATATTATATTATATGATATATATAATTATAAATTATCTATTAATTAATATATAATTAATATATATATATATAATATATTTATTATAATATATATTAATTAATCTATTAAATAAAATAATACATATTATATAATATATATATATATATTAATATATATATATATATAATAATATTATATTAATATAACTATGTATATATATTATATATTTATTATATATATATATATATATATATATTAAATATTTATATATATATATATTGATTAGCATGAGTAACTTACTATAACATTACAAAATTTTTATAAGCAAATATATATATATTCACGAATATATTATATAATATAATATATATTAATATTATAATATATATATATATACCTACATATTAATATATATATATATTATATATATAATTATATATATATATTATATATTATTATATAATAATATATTAATATATAATATATATATTATATATATATAATTTATATATATATATTATATATATATAATCATTAATATATATATATATATCATATATATTAAGGGTTGGGTATAAAAGTACTTGTAGCTTGTACTTAAGTAATTTTTTATTTAGAGTACTTGTATTATGTACTGTATTTAAATTATTTACTAAACCATGTAACTTGTACTTAAAATTTGTAATTATTTTGTACTCATTGGTAACTAGTGACCATTGGTACTTGGTACGATCACTTTTTGGCATTTTTAACACTTATTGAGCACGTACAAAATCCTTTTTCTGTTTAGTATTCATTTGCCTTTCTATTGATATAATTAATATTCTTTTTGTGTAAGCTATATTATAAGTATAAATTTTGGATCTATATGTTTATCAATTTATAGTTTATCAATTTATAATTTAAATATTAATATAATATATAATAATATTATATTATATTAATATCTATAAATATAAACTATAAATAATAAATATCTATATATTATATATAATATATTAATATATATATATATATTATCTTATATATATATATATAATATTTATTAATATTATAATAATTATAATATATATATAATATGATATATATATTAATAATAACAAGCTCGTCTTCAATACTGATAGAATACGCGTCCACTTTGTGCCTATATATCTCTATGATTTGAAATAAAGATAATAAATTAAAAAAGAAAAATTTATAAATTAGATAAAATATTTACAAAAATAAATATTAAAATTATTTAGAATAAATAGTAAAAAGTGATTTAAACTTATTACGTGTTTGTAGAGCAATTGTGAATATTTAACTATTTACTATATATTTATATTAATTATATATAGTGTGAGTTTATAATATTCAATATTAATATTTATAATAAAAAAAATTTTTTATCTTCATTATACTTCATTGACGTAAGCCTTTCCATGAATTTTTTTCATTTAAAAATAAAAAACTTTTTTATTATCATATTAATACGAGATCAAACAGTACTGAGTACTGTAAATGTATAAGATATTCTTAATAATTAGTCATAAATAATGATATATTTTAAACATCTAGTAACCGCGCATACTAAATATTATATCTGTACAATTTTTATTCAATAATATATTAAGGATAAAACAAAATACTGCTGCTAATTATTATATTTTAAAATATACAAAGGTAAAAAAATTTTAAAATCAATGATTTTTCAAGAGGGAATTAACAGCTCAACTCGGCCGCTTGATTGTCGCCTATACACCCGCGTCACCGAAGAAACTGGGGGTAAGATTGCACCGCGATACACTCATCGCCCGTCAGCCGTTCTGACGAGGAGAGACTACTATAATATATATATTCATATATAATATATATATATATAATTATATTAATAATATAATATTATATATTATATATATATATATATATATATATATATATATATATATATCATATAATATACAAATATGTATATTATTTTTTCCCTTCCTTTTAATTGTAATAATTTCACATTACAAACTCTAGCAAAAATCTACCTTCCTTTGCTCAAGCGATATCACTTTCTGATTTTTAAACTTTGAAGGCCCGTAGAACTTTATATAGTGTATTCCCTATTACTTATTAATTTACTGAATCCGCCTTATCAAATTTTGCTTAACAGAAGAAAATAGAGAGATCACAATAGGTATGCAACAAGATTTACCAGATACTTTTCTCGATAGACCCACTTGTTATCGACAGTTTTCAGTAGATCAAGTAAAGTGTAGCGGAAGTCGAAAAGTTCGCCGGTTCCGGCCGGAACCCAAAAATTCTGTTTCGGTACATCCTAAATATATATATATATATATATATATATATTAATATATATATATATATATATATATA
>JABUQX010107526.1:7500-32500 GCA_015478945.1 Trachelipus rathkii
CGCAACTTCAATCTATAGCTCCAAAGCTCCCGACTCCCACTCCTCCAACTCCATACTCCATGCCATGACTTTGATCATCATGACCCAAATCCCAAGCTCCGACACTTCCGATTTCACCCTTCCCCACTCAGATTCAAAATGGTCCACTATTCCAGGAACTACCGACTCTGGCAAGACCCATGATGGATCCCAATCATCCCTCATCCTACGATAAATCTGATAAACCCTGAACTGCCATCACCTCCTCAACATGACCAACATTCAAACATGAATGAGCCTCGCTAGACTCCCCACTGACAACATTCGTACTGCCCGAAACGTAACTGCTCTGAACCTCTTCGCTAGAACTATCTAACACATCATTCGGAACACGAAAACCGCTCTGTGAAACAACACAACAGTCATTTTGCGAAATTATGGAAAGTTTACCCGTTCCCGATCCCGGGGAAAATTCCGCTGAATTTCCTCCTCATTCACGCTCGTACACTTACTCTGAATTCCAAAGTTACATGTTATCCCACCCGCAAGCCAGGGGTGGTTCTCACTCAACTTAAATGAGCCCTCCCCCTCTGACAATTCCTGTTTTGTACCCTCCTTCTCCCGATGGTTCAATTCCCGATCATCCAACCACGCATTCAACTCTGGTTCCCTTAACGTTACTTCTTTCATAGCCCCTTCGGGAACTTCACACTCAATCTGATTTTGGACACCACTGTAACACCTGACCCAATCAGACACCCCAACCCTCCGTTCAATATTATTTGGGACCCGCGAATCACCCTCGGCAAAACCAGAATTTTCAGAAATTCTTGGTTCAATCACACACTCTTCCACACTTTCCCTTTCCCTTCCCTCTTTCGGAACAACGCTACAGACGTTCCCGTTAGTAATCACCTCCCTCGGCGGTTTCCTCACTTCTTGTGAAGCCCGCTGATTTGCCTCTAAAGTCACTCTGATTCCACTTGATAAAGGCGACTCCATACAAGAACGTTCCCCCTCCTCACTCCGCGGTAATGCACGGTTCAATTCGCGCCGTTCCGGGCAGCGATTAACCCAATGACCAAAAGAGCCACACAACAGACATGCTCCTAACCACCACCTGCACTCTGCTCTCACATGCCCCATTGTACCACAATAAAAACACGTCATTCTTCTAGAAGAAAAAGAACCCCTATTCGTCCTCTGACTACTCCCAAATGAACCCCATGAACCCATTCTTGCCCTCTCACGCACACTCTGACCGCCACTCCCGCTCACACTCTTCCATTCACTAGCACTACTACGTCTCCGACCATCCCCTTGACCCCTCTGCATAATTCCCGTTGTCTTCCCGGCTTGTATCGGCTCCTCCGACTGTCCCCCATTCTGATACTCACCCCCATACATACTCCCAGGTTTCACAACTTGGGTCACATTTCCCCCCCAACACTCCGCTTTCAAACTTTTCACCACTTCACCCTGTTCAGATAACGACTCGGCCATCTGGGCCAGTGAACGCTCAATATGCGACAATCTCTCTTCCCGCTTGTTTTCAACTAATACTCGCGCCATCTTCACACTCTCATCCCCCCCAAAAAATTACTATGTGGCGAATCCAACAAAGCAACCTTCGCAGCTGCCGCGGATAGCGATTCGGAGGGGTTCTAAGCCTCCCGTTAATTCGTTGGTGAAGCTCCAACGTGATACTCTCGCCAACCGTTACAGCTATCACTGGGGTTCGATCTGATATAGTATCGGATTATGTTCGTTGCCCGCGGTGCTTTTCCGGTGACACCAAACCCCTTGACAGATTAACCTGCTCCCGCCCTCTCCCGTTTTCCCGACTTCGATCCCTACGCGAGTGAAGCACCTCGGTGGATTTTTCCTACCGCCCGATTCCTCTAAGACGGACGTGGGTTTAGCCCGTTCCCGACTGTCCCTTAAGGGAGTGAAGCACTACGGTGGATTTCCCTCCCCGTCCGTTTCCGACTCCGATGACCTCGGCGTGGGTCCGTCTCTAGCCCGACTTTGCTTGCCCGCGCCTGTTCCCTGGCAAGGGCAGCCTCTCGGGGATGTCCCTGTGGATGTAAACGTCCGGACCGGGGCCACTGACTCAGTGAATTCACCCGGCCGGCTGTACCTGTATCCCTGGTGAGGGCAACTCTTTTAATGGCCTTCACGGCGGTGGACGCCGGGTAGTTTCCTAACACGGTAAGTCGCTAAAATGAACACCTTCTCTATTTTGTTGCCTTGATTGACAAGGGCCTTTCTTCCCTAAAGCTATTTCAATATTATCGGGAACAACAAGAAAAGAACAAGACGATTTTCAACTTATAATTTCAACTGAACAACAACCTTCAATTTCACAATAAGAGCCGCCAATTTGCAGAGAATCATACGCTAAAAGAGCATTAACAAATAATATAACAAGGAAGATGGGAGTGCCAGTGATACCCCTGCAATGCCCACCCAAAGCGTCCCCTATGGTGCACGACCCACTGCGATGTTGCCGTTATATTTCTTAATATGGCAGAGTTCGATATAACTCTGCTTTCAATCTCGTTGCCCAGTTGTGGGATGACTGTCAATGCTTCCTGATTCCGCGGGCAATTTCCGCGGAAGTTAGGCGCTAATAAACGCACTCGTTCTTTCCAATATTTGGGAAAGCTTCTGGATGGCTCACGAGATCCCTTCAATAATTCAATGAGAGAGTCCCTTATTAGTTAGCTCAATGAATTTGCCCGTCAGTTCAAGAATCCCTGATAAGTTGGTAAATCACATAACGGTTCAAGAATCCCTGATAAGTTGTTAGATCTCTTATCAGTTGATTGTTCCCTGATAATTTCCACCTGCAACAGACAAACACTTATTAGCCCCATTATCTAACCTAACTCCTACATACAGCGCGCCCACTAGTCTCACACTTACCCAGAGGAGTGGAAACTTGACCTCTCAAGGTTCTTCCCTGCGGCTTCTACTTTGTTTTACTCCCTCAGCACTCTTTCTCTATTTAATCGAGGCTTTACACTGTCATGCCCTCACTTCAAGTATTGTTAAATAATTTAACCTACTCTTTAAATTTAAGGGATAAACGGAGAGATGAAATATATGATAATTAACCTAACACTAAAATGATGAAAAATTAATAAAAATGACCATAAGCAATAATAATAATAAAATTAATAATAATAATAAAGACCCTTAAATTCCCTACATTACTTTAGCCTTAAAACTAGCACGAAGTTTTTTAAGTTTATTAAAATTCTCCATTTTAACAAAAATATGTTAATTCAAAATTCTTCTTACAAAAACCTTTATTCTTAAGTATAATATAATAATTATTAAATATAAAAGCTCTACTATTAGCGTAGGCTTCAAAAAACAGTTTGCAAAATTTTATTGAAATTTAGCCCTAAGGTGTCCTAAGTCTATATAGGACCTTGAGCCTATTCTTAATTTTACACTTAAAAGAGCATAAACACGTATCACTATTAATAATACTAACATTTTTTGCAAATTATTTACACAAAGCCAACCTTATACCAGCAACAATTATAATTTCAACTAAAAAATAATTAACATTTTCACTAAACGCCATTTCTGAAGATGATGAAACAAATTGACAATCGATTATAATCGATATTTGATTAATCGATTTTTAATTAAATTCGATTAATCGATTTCTAATTAAAACCCCCTCAAACATCGAGTAACCCTAATGCCTATCGATAATTTCACTTGCATATAATTATTTTTACTGCGCATCTGTTTACACGCATAAGTTTATTGCGTTTAAATTTCTTAGGTTAAAATTTAAAATTTTACCACTGTATACTAAATCAAGAATAACACCTTTCACCATAGAGCAAAACTGTTTTAAATGAAATAATTAAACTATTTCAAATGTTTCAAAAATGTCTTTTTCACTTTTGAATGCTAGTGGGTTCATTGTTATTAATTACTCTATGATAAAAAATAAATTCTTTTATTTACCTTAATCTTCCTTGATGGTCTGAAGAATTCACGAATGTTTTTGCGTAGGAGGCCTCCTATAATAACTTATACGTAATTTATTAATATATGAAGGCACTAATAATAGTAGTAAATAATATAAATAACCTTTAACTGATGCGCACCCAGGCAACTCGAAGTTTGAAATAGTTTATTTCAAGAGAAAGGATTTTTTTATCCTTTAATTTACTTACAAATTAAAACAAGCAATATTGTTAAATAATTAAACACCTTTTCCATTTTATAATGTTAATGGCAAAGATTGGCTAAATTTTATACTTAAAGTAAACTTCACTTTAATTGCTGGAAGCTGTTACTAAGTCACTTTACACACAACCTTTTATCATTGAGGTTGAAGAAGACTGTATTGTTACTTAGTCAATACTTTGAGACATACTGAAATACGGTATACTGTTATATTGAGTCACACAACTCACTCTTTACATACTGTGGCTTTCCGAGTAAGCAGTCACGTGACCCTCTATTCTTATTATTGAGTCAATAGTCACATGACTGACTCGAGTTTTATTATAATTTGAAACTTTTATTGACGGCTTATATTTTAATTATTTTATATTTATTTAAATAAAGCTTTTAATATGCAATTTTAATTCATTTTAAAGAAAATTCATAATATATATATTATATTAATAATATATATATATATATATATATTATATATATATACCGTATATATATATAATATATATATATATATATATTATATATATATATATATATATATTATATAAATTATATCTATTAGTAATATATATATA
Source organism: Trachelipus rathkii (assembly GCA_015478945.1). Lineage (NCBI taxonomy): Eukaryota > Metazoa > Arthropoda > Malacostraca > Isopoda > Trachelipodidae > Trachelipus > Trachelipus rathkii. Next base: position 12,270 of record JABUQX010107526.1, read on the forward strand.
TATATTATATATAATTTTTTTTTTTTTTTTGCAGAATTATAATTTTGAATCATTCACTATTGTTCTAAATAAGTGGTTTACTAAAAGCATTGTTATTTATCTTATCTGACTTCACAATGGCTTCTTCAAATCTGCCTGCTTGGAAATTAAAATAAGCTGTAAATTGGAGATGAGGTAATCGATTAATTTTTTTATACTTTAATTTAAATTAAATGCTTTGTGATATATATTACAAATTTTTCATTATAATATATTATATATATATACTATTATATATATATATAATATTATATATATTATATAATATATAATATATATATATATAATAATATATATAATATAAAGTATATATATATATATAATTATATATATATACTAATATATACTACTATATCCGTAATATATAATTACCAGGTATATATATATATATAATATATGATAATATAATAATATATAATATAATTATATATATATCCTTATATATATAATAATAATATTAAATATATATAAAAAGTTCCATATTATCTACACATATATGCAAAAGTCTATCTATATTAACATTTCAAAATATATATAAAATATCTAATTCATATTATAATATTTATCAAATATTATTATATATATATATATATATATATTAGAAATAAAAAGATCAAAAGAAGCCACATGGACTTATCAAGACTGTCCCAGTCAAGCCAATAGAACCAATCACCAAACAACATGCTCAGGCAAATCCACACAGCACGCCTAGTGCTTGTCAGTTAACTTACATAGTAAACACAAAATGTAAAACATGCTCATGCAATCCACAAAGCACCCTAGAGAATTGTTAATACTTACATATATACACAAAGTCTAACACTGCAAGGAAATAAGTTAGCTAAAGTACATGCGTAACCACACTACAGAGCTTTAATAACTTTATAGTAATGACATGCAGTTTAACCTTAATAACTACTGTAACTAAAAACCTGCCAATTTGCTTAGTCGAAATATACTATATATCATATATATATATATATATAATATATATAAATCTATATATATATTAGTTCTATGCGATATATATATATTATATATATATATATTATATATATATATATATATATCTATATATCTGTGGATATTAAAAAAACCCCACCCAAAAAAACTTGATCCAAAAAAAAAAAAAAAAAAAAAAATCCCCCCAAATAAAACCCAAAAAGCCCAGCTGCTATGTTTTTTTTTTTTTGTTTTTTTTTTAATTTTAAATATTATTATCAACAATTTGAGATATTTTTAAAAATTACTAATATGCAATAATAACGACTATATTATTTTTCATTATTAGTGAGCCTAGTTGCATTTTATTCAAGATTTTCACTGATATATCTTTTAAATATTTGAAATAAATGAAAATGAAAAAGAAAACAATTTAAAATTTAGATAGTAAGTAAAATCAATGTAATCTTTGGTCAAATTAATTAAGTATTTTTTGATTCCAAAAACTCAACATTTAAAATGACAAAATTTTTAGTCGCTTGATAGCAATGTATATATCTTTCAATGTATGTATCTGATAAAATATAGATATTAATATATTGATAACCTAATACACATTTTGAGTTTTGACACAGTTCCTTCATTCCTATGGGACCAAGAAAAAAATAAAAAGTTGTTTTTGTAGCGCTTTTTTAAATATTTTTATTGAAAATATACCTACTTTTAAAATTTACGTTAATGAATCATGAAAACTTTAAATAACTTTTTGATATCATTTTTGTTAAAGAAATGTTTCTAGTTTTAGTACAGTAATTAACTCAAAGGCAGGAATGGAACTACATTATTACCTTATTTTCATTAAAATATGAGAAAAAAACAAAATAACCAACAGAAAAAAAATTAGAAAATACAAGATAAATATTATCTACAACCTTCCGAATTTCGTAATACAGAAATATGCACAGCATGTCTAATACAAATACTGAAATATACACAGCAAGCTAATACAAATTTTCTCAAGTGCACTTATAATATTGTCTGCAAATTTGTAGACAGAATGCCCGATAACTATCAATGTATCTATACTTAGCGTTATCATTTCTGTGATAACCTACGTTGCTCTTTGCTTTATAGTTGCTATTATTATTGTGACTGTTGCTATTATTGTGACTATGATTACGTGCGTGACATGACGTTAATTTAATATGATGTGCTTCTAGATAGTTTTCTGAGCTGATAATTATTTCGTCTATATCCTTTTCGTTCTTTTCTTTAAGATAAGTAGCAAGCTCTTTCGGCACTGTACTATAATATTTGTTGATTGAGAAGAAATTTATCAAATCGTCGGCAGTCATTTTTTACCTTGCCGCGGTTTACCACCCTTTTCGAAGGGCTTCACAATCTTCTAAATATATACCCTAGGACCATCATCCTCTGGTCGGGGTTATATTCCTTATCACTTTGTACAGTACCCCCACTTCTGTAAAGATGGTACCTTTGATCATAATGCTTGCGGTGTGAGTTATCCATAAGTTTTTAAGTTCTTTTACTGGTAAAGTTATTAAAGACATTAGAAACCGCTTTTACCTGTTAACACAACGAATATGACCCCAGTACTATGCTATTTTCTCTTTGGGGGTACTTTATTGGTTCTCCTCCTGTAAGGAACACCTGGATAGTACGATTTTCTTCAATTATCATTAACTTTTGGTTCCTATTTCTCGAGCTTTAGTTTAGGAAACTTGCTGGCGTGAGAAGCGTTATTTGTGTTTGAGGAGTTTTGTGAGGAGGTTATTGCCGCATCATGCTGTCGTTGGCGGTCTTCCGCATCCAGTTTCATCTTAAGCATTCTCTCCTCCGACTCTCTGGCGCTCTTTTCTGCTTCAAGCTTTTCTTTGTCTGTTCGTTCATCAGCTTCAAGTTTAGCTTTTTCTCTACGTTCATCAGCTTCAAGTTTTTCTTTCTGTAGCGCAGCAGCTACTTTTTGTTGTTCTAACTCTTTTTCCATTTGGAGCTTTTGCAGTTCTATCTCTTTTTCTTGGGCTAATCTCTTTTCTTCCATTTCTGCTTCTCTGACTAACTCCCTTTATTTAGCACGTTCCTTCCTCAGGAGATTAAAAGCTTCTTGACCTGAGATACCTAGAGACTTGCACATGGCTATAAATTCATCGTTTGAAGCCATTTTGATAAACTCTATAAATTACTTAAACGTCAAATGTCACTTTTCAATACGCACGAGTCACAAAATTTTCTGTGCTATTTTCAATATTTTGGCCTACCTTGTACAAAATATGTACTTGAATATTTACTTTATTAAATAATTTTAATATATTGGGGAAAATTAAACTATGGGAAAATCTTTAGTTAAAAATTGCATTTCTGTAGATTAACCTCGTTTGGTACAGAAAATTATTTAATTTTCCCATGCCACCAATATGATAACCTAAGAAGCTTAAGGTTTAAATTAGTTTCGCTCGATCTAGCTCTCTGCCTTATTAAGCTGCCTTTTGCGAGCTCTACCTTTAAAGCTCTGCTGTTTACCTATCACCAAAAAGGATTTTTAAAAATTTGTGTTAATAATCTTTATATTTTTTATGTTATAATGGCTTGGCGAAAATCTATCTACAAGGTCCAACCCAGTATTGATGAAGTTTGAGTAGGAATTCTGCCCTCTGGAGGTCTGGGGCATTTGGTGAAGGCGGGCAAAAGAAATCCATCGGAAAAGATCGCAATGGAAAGATTCCAACCAGGTAAGAAATGCAATTTTGTATTTTCATTTTCATTTCTTGATCTAAACTTGAGATCTAGTTATTAAAATTTAATTTCAAACTCATTGGTTCATATATATACATAGTTTATTTCTCAAAGCCCTCTTTGGTTGTATTTTTGTTATGAAAAGGCTGCAATTTACTATTGTAATTAAACGGGCACAATAATCACTATATAATTTACATTTAGCAATTTATAAAATTTACTGTCTTGTTTGAAAACCTAATGAGTTCTCATTGTGTTCAATTTGCAGCTTGGAGGCAAAGGAAGTGGAGGTGTTGGTACGCGAGTGGCAAGTTCCTCGAGCACCTGCCTCTGCGGTACCTATAGAAAAGAGATAAAGCACCAACATCACGCCGTAAAGATAGAGGCGTCAGGGCAGAGTGGAAAGTACGGAACAGGTTTATAAGTCTTGTTGGCTTGACTGGACCCTTGTCCAAAAAAGCCGGTGTGAAACCAGAGCCCCTCCCAGATAAGAGAGCAGTACTCCATAACAGGGCGGATGAGGCCCTTGTATAGCTGGATTAACTGAGAAGAAGAAAAAAGTCTCGCAGTTCTAAACAGAAACTCCCAGTTTCTTTGATAGGCTGCCCTAGCAACCGTTGTGATGTGAGTTTCCAAGACATTTTTTGTTTATGTTAAGGCCAAGGAATTTATGTTCAACAGGAGAGACGAGCAGATCCGTCAAAGAGATAGGGAAGATTGGAAGGTGTTGTTTAGAGAGGAAGATTTGTAGAAATTGAGTTTTTAAAGAATTAAATTCACAAGGTTGAGACGACCCCACCCGGAAATTCTATCCCAATCAGCAAGAATAGAGTCAGAAAAGATTAAGACAAGAGGAAATTCTAGAAGTAAAAAAGAGAGCAGAATTGAAATGAGTTGAAGAATAAGGGGTCGAGTCATCGGCATACGAATGGATAGAGGTAGATGTGCAGGTGAGAAGATCATTAATGAAAAGTAAGAATAAAGAGGAGATAAGAAGAACCCTGGGGAACACCACAATTGACAGGGAAGGAAGAGGAAGGTCGCTCCATCAACCATAGCCGATATTGAGCGATTTTGAAAAGAAAACTAGACATTTAGTAAGCAAAGAGAAGTAGGAAACCCAAAGGAAAAAGGGAGATTTGGAGAGCAGTGCCGCGTGCCATACCCGGTCAAATGCTTTGGAATGTCAAGCGCCACACGCCAAAGTTCTCCCCGTAGTTCTTAAGGGCGGAAAACCATAAATCAGTAAAGATAGGAAAGTATAAGTAGACCTTGGACGCCGAAAGCCGTACTGGCGTTTGGAAAAAGTGAATGAGATTCCAGATATCTAAGAAATGAGAGTTGAGAAGGGTTTCAAGAATCTTAGATAGAATACAAGTGAGAGAGCTATAGGGCGATAGTAGAAGGATCAGAGACGGCTTTCTTTTTCGGAACCGGCTGGACATGTGCGTGCTTCCCACATTGAGGGAAAGTGTTAGTTTATTGAGACATAGAGGAATATAGTTGAACGAGGGGAGGGGCCAGCTCGGAAGCACACTCCCTCAAAACACGGGGAGGAATGCCATCGGGCCACCCGCCCTTCCTAACGTTTCATAGTTTCCAGGAGCCCATGCACCCCGATCAAATTGTAATCACAGGCAAAAGCATAGGAAACCTGAGAGGAGAAGGAGAGAAGAGGAATGCCAGAACATTACCTGTGTTGAGTTAGAGGGAAAATAGGGCCGAAGAGATTGGCCTTTCAGCTGGAGAATAGCAACAGAACCATCAGAACGAATTAAGAAAGGAAAGGCAGATTTACAGAAGTTGTTAGAGATGGTTTGCAAGAGGCCAGAAAGATTTGTTCAGTAGAGAACTAAGGAGGTTAGCGCACTTTCGTTTTGATTGAAAGCGCGCTTTGTTCGTCAAAGAGTATTCCCTGCAACGATTCTAGCTGAATGAAAATTAGCGAGAGTTGTTTGGGAGAACGATAATTTTCCACCCCCGATCGGCACTGTCTCTAGCCTGAATGGCCAGAGACAAGTACGATCGAACCATGGATTATGAGAAGAGAAAGATTTAGCCGAAGAAGGAATGAACCTGCTCATCCCCATCAACGCTTACAGCTCCCACCTATCGGCAGAAGCTGAAGCGTCACCAGAGTCCAAAGGCAGTCTTCAATGTATAGTTAGCGAGAAGCAACGCAATGCCCCCCATTCGACCCGATCAAAGTGCCAGAAAAAACGTAGGCAGGATGAGCTGTTGGAGAGAAAGTAATTAAAATTAAAAAGAGATATAAACGAACGTACCGATAATTGTAAATAACCATAGGTGGTGTATTTATAGACGAGAATGACTAGTGGTTGAAACATAGGTCAAGTGTGTTCAAGAATTGGTTGGGACGATTCCGGAATGTGTTGCTGGGGTTCTTGTAATTAGTTGCTCCAGAATCGTTTGAAAAATACTAAATGTTCGGCCTCACTCTACCACCAAAATCCAGTATTGCATAGGACCCCAACCATTCAGTGTGTTGTACATTGAAATCCCCTAATAGAGGACCTCAGTATTTGGATGAGAAGATTATAACATGGTGAAAGATTTTCACCAAGATATTCAGACAATGAAAGGCGATACCAGGGACGTTGGGATAGTGCCATGATGGGTAATTATATGTGAGTTTTGATAAGAGAAGCCAAATCGATTCATAAGAGAAAAACACGATGATCAAAGCACTTTTAAATGCAAAGTTAAGCATGTTTTCGGCTTATTTAAAGCATTGACTTATATTTTGTAGATATTAGAGTGCATCTTATCAATTAAAAGTCTTTTTTAAGTTTTGTTTGTAAATTTAAACCTTCAAATAAAGATGGTAATACGTACCTACAGTGTTAAGCTTTTAACAAACCTAAAAATTCCAAACTTAAATATTGGCAATAAACTTCTCAAAGTATGGATGATAGAAAAAAAATGATGGGTCAGTTTTGTGTTCCAGCGTCAAAAAATATTAAGATTCAATAAAAAAAATTAGAAGAAAATATTTTTGGGTTTCCATAGTGTTATTGAATCTGAAAGTTTCTCATAATCTTCACCCAAAAAATAAGAAGTATCGGCCCAAGTATCGGCCATATTAACCGATACCGATACCGATCTATCGGTACATCCCTAATATATTATTATATATATAATATAATAATATATATATATATACTATATATATATATATATATATATAGTATATATATATATATATATATATATATATATATATATATATATATATATATAAAATATATATAATTCAGTGGCGGCTCCTGCCTTCGTTTCATGTTTGTGCAACGACCACCTTTTTTTTCTAATCAACGATATTTTTATTTTTATTATTTTTGTCAGAAAATTTTACATTACTTATATATCTATATATATATATTTAATATTAATATTTTAATATATATATATATAATATATATATATTATATAATATATGTATATTATATATATATATATATATATAGATATACTATATATTTATGTAGGGGTGGGGATTTTTTGGATTTTTTGAGGAAGAAGTCAATTTTTGAGTTTTTTTGGATTTTTGGATATTATGATTTTTGAGATTCGTGACGTCACGCGAAATATTAATTGTAAACAAATTTTTTTTTTTAAGTTCGATTTGGTATTATTTCTAACCCTAGGGCCCTATATCTGAGTTCAAAATCTTAAATTAGGGCTTATAGTCTATGCAATGAAACAGCAACACAAAGAGTGTTATTTGTAATAATGATAATTATATTACATCAGAAATAAAGAAACATGTTTGAAACAGGATCTTTTGTTGACATTTCATTAACATAGAAATTTTTGAAAACAGATTTTGCATAATATATGATATTAATTTTTGGTTTATTTTATATTGGTTTAAATCACTTATATATCCAAATAACTTAAAAAAAATATATACAAAGCAAAAAATCAAAAAAAGCAAAATATCATTTTGGAGCAAAAAAATCAAGTGAAAAAATCAGTTTGAAAAATCAATTGATTTTTTTCTGTGCCATTCTGTAATATATATTATATATATATAATATATATTATATATATATATATATATATTATATATATATATTATATATATGATATATAATATATTATATATATATATATATATATATATATAATATAATATAAATAATATATATATACTAATAATATATATATATATATATATATATATAATATATTATATATATATATATATAAATATATATTATATATATATATATATATATATATATTAATATATATATAATATTATATATATTATATATATAGATATATATATATATATATATATATATATATATATTATATATATATATATTATATAATATATATATATATAACGCGTATTAAACCGTTATATATAAGCTCGATTTTCCTCGCGTTGCATTTATAATGCAACTTTCCTTAAAACGTAGCTCATCGAGCACTGAACGAATATTTGCAGGGGAATTGTATTTATAGATTTAACATAAGCCAAATAGGGAACACCTCGTTGCAAGGCATGTGCTCAACTCAGTTGTGATAAAATAAAACGTATAAAAAAATAGCGTTTGTTTTTTAAATTTTTTATTTATTTGTTCTTGTGAAGCTCAATTTTCGAAAAGTTTTCAACTTTCAACTGATAAATTCCTGTAGGGTAGTGTATAGTATAGTAGTAGTATAATTATAGTATAGTATATTATATATATATTAGTATATAATATAATATGTATATATGGTATATATTATATATAGGGTGATAGTAGTATAGTATATGAGGGTACGTAGGGGTAGTAAGTATATACGTATGCTATATTGATCAGGGGGGTAGGTAATTTAGGTATGTTAGATATATAGTATTAAATATATATATAGTGGGGGTAGAAATTATAGATGGATCTAGGACGGGTATATTAGGTATAGTATAAGTATTATATGTATAATAGTGTGGTAGAAGGATGTGAGAAGTGAGTGTAGTGGGTGCGTGAGTGTACTTGATACTTGTTACTTCATTACTAGGTGCCTCAGAATTTTCTTTAAATAATCAAAGTGAAAATAATACAGGTATAGATGACTGCTATTATATGTAGTAGTCAGCTAAGTATTATTTAATTTATACATAACTAGTGGTATGATCAATTATTATAGTTATCATCAATAGTACATATATAGAGTGAAAATGCTGTTAGTTACTTGTTCAGAGTAGTAGGATGCTGGATGTAAGACGTAAATGTAATAACTATGATAATATTATAGAGATAATAGAAATAATTATATATATGAATGAATATATATTTATATAATACTTATATCTATATGTTTATGTCTAGCGAAACTTATATCAGTATTTACTTATTACTATCATATAGTATGAGAACTTAAGTATACCGATTAATATTATAATATTTGCTTATATTATTTGAAAAGGAAACGGGATTTTGTTTTAATAATTAGCAAAACCTATGATTTTGTGAAGCAATGTTATATATCTAATTGGGTGTTAAGTTTTAATATATAGGTGGAACGTTTGAAAATAATATTAGGGTAATTAATATGATACCAATTATTATTTCTTATATACTACTCTCAATTATAAAATCTAAATATATATTCTGAGATTATTAATCTTGTATTTATCATTCATTATAAATGAAATTTCTTCTCTTCACTACTCAACCACTTATAGGTAATGCTCTAGTATTAATATTATGTGGTTTCCTATTACTACGCTTATGTCACATCATAAAATATATTATTCATTATTAAATTTGTCATATCATATATAATTTTAGTAATAACTATAGAGTTGTTCCTGATGAATCACGAGAAAATAATCTCTTGGTTATTTATAGAGAGAGAAATCAAATTAATCATTGAAATAAAAGTCACATGAACTTATTTTGGATGAAATTATAATTTAATATTTTATCTACAATATTATATATATATAGATTTATTATATTTTTATAATAAAATACTGTTCTTTAGAAATTTTTTAACACTCTATTTGGTAATCCGGCAACTGTATGTAGATTTAATTTTTTGCATAATTAAAATTCTAAACAGTAATAGTTGTACAGCATAGATATATAATATTTCAAATTTGTAAACCAGTTCATGAGTTAAACTCGTAAACCCTGGTTCAAGGTTCCAGTCTCATATAAGTGTAGATAAACTAAATGCAAACCTTTAAACGATGTGCTATATCTATTGGTATCATATAGTTTAATGCAAAATATTGCTTAGTAGGTTATATATCCTTTAATGACCTAATACAAAAATTCTCATTACTTCAAATACGGATAATGTATAATGTAATTATAATTATAGTATTATTAATATTATTATACGGTTATGAGCTGTTTGTGTGTCATTAGTAGTATGGTGAGAAGCATTCGTGATCAAATATATTTTACTTTCAATTTTTGTTCTACTCAACTATATCATTACATTATTTATTATATATATATATATATATATTTTATTATTATTTATTATTATAATTATATAATTTATATATATATAATATATATATATGATATTATATAATTATATTAATTATAGTTATATATATATATTTATTATATATAAATATATATTAAATATAGTAAATATTAATATAATATAATATATATATTATATAATTTTTTTGGTTATGTATAATTTTTATAATTTGATTAATATATATATATATTAATAAAAAAAATAGTTATACCTAATTATAATTATAATATAGTAATTAATATTTTAATATTTAAGAAGATGAGGTATTAGTATAATATAGAGGTATATATAGTAAAGAGAAATATAATATGTAATATTAAATATATATTAAGATTATATATATTAATAGTATATATATATAATATAATATATTATATTTTACAGTAAGATTATCTCACCACTCAAATACTATTAATAACGGTTAGTAATAGTAGCTCTCATTATTATCAGGTATAAAATAGGTATGATAAGTATTAATAAATATGTATTATTAAATATAATATTGTAATATATTTTAATATATGTAATTATATATTTATATTAATGGAAAAGTGAAAATTTAATACAGTTACTTGTATGTATGATAAAAATATAAAATGTTATATTTAATAATATGATTACCATGCCAGACTAGTAATTTGTTTGACAATCATAAGGCATACGTTATTAAAAAAGTATTAATATTAAATATATTATTATTATATATAATATTAATAATAATATATATTATATAATATATTTTTAATTATATATATTATATATGTAATTATATAAATATATATATTATATATTAATATTTTATTTATTATTATATATAATATATATATATATAATAATATTTATATAATATATATATATAGTTTTAATAGTAGATATTATATATATTATAATTTTATTATATTATGTAATCTCTAATGTTCAGTATTATTTTGAGCCATATATTTATATTAGATATAATTTTCTTTTAATAGTAAAGTATATATATATTTATAGAATATATTATTCTTTAATTATAAAATATTTATTAATATTATATAGATATAAATATATAATATTAATATATATATTATTAAATATATATTTATTATTAATTAATATATATGTATTATATTATATTATTTATATATATTATAAAATATAGTAATTTTCTTAACATAAATTATACTAACAATTCCAATTAGAAATTCAACTTATTTTTCCAACCTAATATTGACTATATCAAATTATATCTGCTAATCATACATCTAAAGATATAAATTGTAGAGGACGATAAAAATAATAATATGATTTAATTATGTTTAGTTTTTGAGATTATACCTTACAATATACCTCTGAAAATGGATATTATAATGAATTATATTTTGTGATATGAATATCTAAACTATTTAGACCTTATATTGGAAAAATTATATTATTCAATAAGTGAGGAAAACTATAAAATAATTATATATAATTTAATATAATTAATTATATAAATTTAATAATATATTAATATATAATATAACTATAATAAATATATAATTTAATCTAATAAAAATAATAATTATAATATAATAATATAATTAATATAATATAGAATTATTATATAGATGATTATTATTAAATAATAATTAATATCATAAATATACTCATAACGTAACTTATTCATTACTTACTACTACTTACTTACGACTTACCTTGATAGTAATACTATGTACTACTACTGACATACCTGTAGATAACTACTTAGACTAGTAATAATAATAATAAGTAATATTGATAATTAATAATGTTTGTGTGGCTAATAGAAGTAATTAGTCAGATATGATTAATATTAAAGTAATAAAGTAGTTATAATATGTTAACTTAATAATATAATATAATAGAAAGTATAGATGATAATAATTAAAGAAACTGCATTATATTAGATATTAATCAATAAGTAATTAATAATTGATATATAATGAGGTTATAATTAAATATATAAATTCAATCACTTAATAAACGTGCTGAAAAATAATCTATGTCATAGTAATCTATAATTAAAGTATAATGGAATCATCTAACTGGCGCTCTAAGTACACTATGATAGATAATAAAATAATAATAAATATATAATATTATAATAATTTAATAATCATACTTATAGATAGTTTATTAGTGATGAATAAGTATATTTTTTTAGATACTGTCAATTTGAAATAGTTATATAAATATTCATATAAAAATAAATTATTAAATTATGTAATATATAATTATAAATTAATAGGGAGGCTCTCTCGAGCATATAAAATAAGTATCTATGATGTGTATAATACATTAATTATTTTTATAATACTAATATTCTAGGATATAATGAAGTCTAATACCTATAATGCTAAAACAGATATAAACATAAAATATTTTCATACCTTTTAAATTTCATTAGTATAAATATATAATATCGTAATAATTCTCTAAATGCATGTATTCTAATCGTTCTAATCCATATTATAATTATACTTTACCTAAACTCTAAGTACATTTGTAGAAATATATGATTAAATAGATAATGATATCTTAAATTATGGATACGTAATGGATATTTTAATAGATATATATATTTTAATACAGTTAATTATATAAACCTAATTTCTTAATTAAGACTGTTTTAATAATATTAAATTTTAAAAGACATTTTAATATTTACTAAAGACTGTTTAATATTTTTATAATATTTCCATTTCAAATACATTGTTCTACATGCAAACTGCTGCATGAATATATCATCCTAATATATTAATATTAATATTATTTTAATATTATAATATTATATTAATTTTAATAATATATAATATAAATATTTATATAATATTAACTAATAATTCATATTAATTTAATTAATTATATAATAATAATTTATAATATAATGAATTAAATTTAAACTGAGTGCGAAAATATATAAATTTCTAAATATATAATATTAATCATCTAGTGTGATTAGTCTAAAATTAGTATTAAGTAATCACTGTTATTCTAATTAAAGTATAAAAAATTTAACGTTGATGAAAGTATATCCAATCAAATCACTCATCTTCTATATATCTCTACTTCTCTTACTCAATATTCTTCTATTTACTTCTACTCTTACTATTCTTCTCTTACTCTCTCTATTCACTCTCATCTTCTCTCTACTCGATCTCTCTCTCTCAGTGAAATTGGTAAAGCTTCCTATATCTCATGAACTATGTGGATATTGAAAACCTATAAATTTCTCTCTCTCTCTTGATATTATATGATAATTACGTATATATAAATATATAATATTAATGATTAGTAAGTTAGTTATGTTTAGTAGTTAGGATAGTTAGTAGTGTAGTGTTACGTGCGCAGAGATGACTTGCTATGCTTAATATTAATAACCATATTTTAGAGTTTTTTTAAATAATACTAATTAAATTATAAATGGTATAATAGAGTATTTTTAATAATAATTTATAAATTATTATAATTATTTTCATAAGAAAAGGTAGTAAAAGAAACTAATTTATAAATAATAATAAGTAATAAGAACTATACTTATTATAACAATTATAATTATAAATTAAATTCTATTTGGAATTTCCTTACCTACTCTTATTACTTAAGAGTATATAAAATTCAAGATTATGGGTACTAGTACATGAATAATCTTCAATATTTCAGTATATATATTATTAGGGATTAGTAGTCAAGGACGTCATTCACGCTTGCTGTTAACGTTATAGCGAAAAAATTAATACCGATAAATAATTCGCGTGATCGAAATTATTCCAGATATATTCATCCCAGTGTGAATATATTATGCACTAATATAACGATATAAATTATGAAAAACTAAAAGTAAATTTGAACTCATCATTTACTCTACTTCATACTTCTATCTCCTCTCTCTCTCTCTCTCTTATATATATATTATAATATATATATATTATTAATATAATAGATATATAATATATATAATATAATTATATATATAAATAATATTTTATATATTTAAATATTAAATATAAATAATTAAAATTATATATATTTATATATAGTATAAATATAATATAATAATATATGAATATAGTTAGTTAGTTGCCACCGAACATCTATCCTTTCTTTTTATATAGGATATAATATAATAGATAATATATATATAATATAATATTATATTTATATATATGGATAATATATAATTAATATTAATAATTATATATATATTATATTAATTATTGTAAAGTTATAATTTATTATATATATATAATAATATATATATATAATACTAATATATATATATTAATTATTAATACTAAATATAGTAATATAATTATAATAATATTATAGATATATAATTATATATAATATATAATATAATATATTATTATATATATATATAATTAATTATATATCAGAGGGCGTATGCATAGGGTTATGTAGTAAGTAATTAGTGATAAGGTAAGTTCCTTACTCCAATATATTGCTGTGAGTATACTTTCTCAATTTAATAATAAATTAAATGAGGTAGTTATACCTATGGAAACATAATATTTTGCGGTAGCACATGACAACACAAGCACCACTTGTCTACAGAGATCGACATATTTAACGAGATAGAAAATCTGTAAAAAAAAAAAGCCACCTGAGTCTTGTTGGTGAAATATACCTAATTATCTTATTTTGTAATTGGTTTAAGGTCCAATTAAAATTTATAATATAATTGGAAATATTATTTCTAGTCTTCCTTACATACTGTTCATTTACGAGTGATTTTTTTGACTTAACTGTACGCTATCGTAATATACATTTATCTCACTATAATTAAGTCATATTCTACTTGGCCAGCAGCTCTAATACAATACATCTGGAGCTGCATGCTCAGAACGTTATATATAATATACGGAAAAACATCGTGAGTCCACTATTTTAATAATTATTAAGACCTAAAATAATATACTAAAATTTATAAATAATATGCACATAATAATATATTCATATAAGGCCAGTTCATAAATGTTTTATTATATATTATATCATAATATATATATATATATATTTAATATATATATATTTTTATTATTATAAATTAATTAATATATAATATAATTATTTATATAATATATTTATATTTATATATATATATATATATATATATTATAGTTATTATAATAATATATAATATATATTATATTTAATATATGTATTAATTATATAATAATACTATATATATATATAAGATATATAATATATATTAATATATAATATTATATAATGTTAATTAATAATATATATATATATTTAGGTACTCAATATATTATATATATATATATATATTATTTATAATATATATTAATATATATATAATATTATAATATATATATCTGTAATAATTTATATATTAGTATTATATATAATATATAATATAATATATATATACTATATACGATAAGATATTATATATATATATATATATAAATTAATACTATATATTAATATCATATATATATAATATATTTATAATAATATATATATATATATTATAATATAATAAATATATATAATAATATATATATATATATATAATATATATGTACATTTTATATATATTATATATATATATAATATAGTATATTATATATATGGTAATACCTGTATATATATATATTAATATAATAACTATAATATTATATATATATATTATAATATTATATTATATCTAATTAATATATATATAATATATGTATATATTATAATATTTATATTTAATATATTATATATTATATATAATATAATATATATATTATTAATATATTACTAAATATTATTAATATATATTTATTAAAGTTATAAATATATATATATATTATTTATATTATATATATATTATTATATTATATATATAATATATATATATATATATATATTATTATATATAATATAATTAATTATATATATATTATTAAAATACAATATATATATATATATTATATATATATATATTATATATTAACTATATTATATTATAATATATTATATTTATATATAATATAAATATATTATATTATATAATTAATAGTATATATATTATTTATATATAATATTAATATATTATATATATAATAACTTATATATTTATATATAAATATATAATATTATATATAATATATTATATATATATATTATTTTATATAAATATATATATATATAATATATTATTATATTATATATATTATATATATATATAATATATATTATATTATAATATTATATATATTAATATATTTATATATATTATAATATATAAATATATAATTTATATATATAAATTAATATATATATTTAATATATATATATTATTATATTATTATTATATTAATTAATATTTTAATTATATTATATATATAATATATTAATATTATATATATAGTAAATATAATATAATATATTTAATTATAATAATATTATAATTATATATATATATAATATTATATATTTAATATATAATTTATAATATATATATTATATATATATTATATTATATTAATTATAATATATATTAATTATTATTATTTATATATATGATATATATATATATATGTTATATATATTAATATATATATATATTAGTATATATATATAATAAATATATATATTAATATATAATATATAATATATAATTATATTATTAATATATTATATATATATATATATCTATATATATATATATAATAATTTATTATATTATATATATATATTATTAATTTATTATATATATAATATAATATATATTATATAATATATATATATATTAATTATATATTATTATTATAATTACTAAGATTAATATATATTAATATATATATATATATTATATATATATATATTATTTTATTATTATATATATTATAATAATATATATATTATTAATTAATTATTAATATATTATATATTATATATATATATATTATATAGATAATATATATATATAATATATATTATATATCATATATATATATATATTAATATATATAATATAATATTATATAGTATAATTAATATTATATTATATTAATTATAAATTATATATATATATATAATATATTATATTAATATATTATTATATTAAATAATTATAATATAAATATTTTTATATTATATTATATTTATAATAATATAATTTATTTATAATAATATCGCGCTAATGATCGCAGGTGAAAATGGAGGGTAGCTAATCAAATAATTGTGGTAAATTATAGGGATATTAATTTAAATATACTTATATATAAGATATTATATATATATAATTTATTATATATATAATATAATTAGATATTATTTATATAATATATATATATATAATAATTTATATATAAATTATATAATATATATATTAAATATATTATATATATTATATATATATTCTTATTAATATATTATATATAATAATATATATCATATACTATATATAGTCGTTGGTCGTTGTGAAGTGCAGACGTGATTATGTTATTGGTAGCTCTCGTCTGATAGTTATATTTATTTTATTTATATATATAAATGTTATTATTATTTAGGATATGCTGTTGAATTAATAGTGGAAAATAGTCAATGAATTTTTCCGTCTTTATGACTTGATTTGCATATATAGTTAGATGTGCATCAACCATTATTTCAGTTGGTTATACTCTATTAGATTTCAGTTGAAATATTTGTCTAACATTGGAGTT
Organism: Trachelipus rathkii; assembly: GCA_015478945.1. Classification (NCBI taxonomy): domain Eukaryota; kingdom Metazoa; phylum Arthropoda; class Malacostraca; order Isopoda; family Trachelipodidae; genus Trachelipus; species Trachelipus rathkii. Next base: position 30,230 of record JABUQX010107526.1, read on the forward strand.
TTTATAAATAAGATCAAGATTTCTAATTTATTTATTTTCTCTTTTTATATATATAACAGATATTATTTTAATTAAATTATTAGCCCACAATTTAAACTTTTTAACTTAGGTTTTAGCCTTTGATGAATTTTAATTTATATTTTATTGTTCTAATAGTTTTATATTTTTTTTCCTTTCTTTGTCGTTTTTTATTTTGTAGCGGGGGGGTTGCGAATTATTTTAGATGGGGTTAAACTGTGGAAGGGTAATACGTAAGTTTGAGTTTATTTTTTAATTTTATCTTAATTAATTCAAAAAATCTGAAATTTTTATTATTAATTTTAGCACATTTAAACTTTTTGTTATAACTTATGGTTTTAATTGACGTAATGATGAATTTAATCCCGATTTTATTTCCTTTTGTTTTTGGCCTTAGTGATTCTTGTTTCGTGTGGTGCTGTGACTGATGTGTGTTGTGTGTGTATAGTGTGTAGATGACAGGATTTGCATAGTATGCGGGCTTTCATTTGACTTCACCAACCTCCGTCACTAAATCTCAATCTCTGGCACCCTCATTGCATATCAAATTACAACACCTCTATCTTTATACTACAGATATTACAGCTGTTCTGATAATCCTCTATTTGTAGGCACATGTGAAACTACGTCAACACTGAATGGTTGGTAGTCCTCATATGATTTATTAGTTAGGTGAGGAGGAAACCGAATCATTCAGCATTCTTAACGATCTGGTAGCAATACTAAATTAAAAATACCGAACACACATTCCGGATCAGCCTATAATACCAATTTCTTGAATCACACTTAATATATGACCTTATGTTTCACCACTAGGACTCTCTCCCTTATTAATAATAAATATTACACCACTCTTACGCAATCCTATTGCTTAAATCTGACCACTAACTCTTTTTATATCTCTTTCAATTTTAAATTATCATTTCTCGTCTCAACGCTCTCATCCTGGCCCTGTGCTAGTATTTCTTTCTTGTGCACTTCCTTGATCGCGGTAACATTATACCGTTAATTGGGTATGGGTCTATTGCGCTGTCTATTATCTTCTAGCTAACTATAATTGAATGACTGCTTGTCCTCTGGTGGACCGCTTCGCTCTGTAAACCGGACAGGTGGGAGGCTTGTAATTCGTGATGGTAAAGTGAACACTTGTCATTATATCCTCCTTTGACTATATTCTTTCTCTCCAAAAAATGTGTGATCGTAATTACTCTCTGGCCATTCAGGCTAGGAGACAATGTCGTATCGTGGGGTTTGGAAAAAATTCTGCTTCTCCTATCCACTCTCGTATATTTTTCCATTCAAAGTAGGATAATTCCGTTGCAAAGGGGTATACTCTTCGACGAGCAAAGTCGTACTTTATTCATCAACGAAATCTGCTAACTCTCCTGTTTTCTTCCTACTGATAAATCGTTTTCTGGCCTTGTTAACTTGCCTATAAAAACATCTCACTAAAATATCTTCTGTATAAATCTACAACTTTTCCTCCTCTTATTCGAATATATCTGTTGCCGATATTTTAGGCAAAAAAACTGATGTCGTCGGCCTCCATTTCATATCTAATTTAATCCGTATGCAGGTTTTGGCATTCCTCTTTACCTCCTCCTTCTCCCTCAGTGTGCTCTCCTATTGCCTTTGCCTGAGTTTATTACATCTGATCGGGATGGCATGGTGCTCTTCTTGAAATCTTATATGATACGTTGTAAGGGGGTGAGCTACCGGATGCATTTTTATTCACTCTCCCAGTTTTGAGGGAGTTGTGTGCTTTTCCGTTGCTGGCGCCTCTCTCGTTCGACTATTTTATTCTCTATGCTCTCTAATACTAGCACTTTCCTACTACAGTGTTGTTGGAAATGCGCATATGTCCAACCTATATCGCCGAAAAAGGAGCCGCTCTAAACCCTCTTAATGATTGGCCTTTAAGATGCTTCATCCTTTATTCTTATCTAGATCTTTTGAGACCCTTCTCATACCTCTGCGGATTCTCTTATGATTCCGAGTCGTGGGGAGCATGTCGTATTCTCCTCTAATTCTTTTCCGGAGTTCGGCCGGAGGTACGATCCGGCGCTTCTAGATGGTCGATACTGGTGAGGGATATACTTGTGCTATCCTAAACAGCATTTGGATGGTTTCCGTCCTCATGGGATATTGTGAGCGGGGAGGGACTTGCGCTGTGTGGCGCTAATAATATTCATAAGAGAGTACATATTGGACCGATTTACGGTATGCACGCGTCACTGGCTCTCCAAGCTCCCC
>JABUQX010107526.1:37500-44220 GCA_015478945.1 Trachelipus rathkii
GGAGGAGGAGTGAAATGATAGAGGAAGTGGAGGTAGGATTTAGTGGAGGCAGTTGGAAAATGAAAGAACGGAAAGACTCCTGGTGTAGAAGATATTAAGGATTTACATATTAGAAATTTTCTTTAATAAAGATATTTTTTTAAAAGCCTGATGCTAAAGAGTATAATTCTGATTAATAAGGTGTATTGGGTGTGAGATAGTAGTGCCGGAGGGTTGTAGGGTTATTAAGGTCAATATAAATAGTTCCACATTATTTTATAAAGGTAAGGGATCGCATTGTGAAGATGATTTATTGTGTGTATAATAATTATATAGTAAGGAATCTCGCTAATGGATCACATGGCGAAGTAAAAGAAAGATATTAAAGAAAGAAAATTAAGATCATAAAAATTAAGAGCTCAATGAGATTATAGGTGAGATAGCAGTTAAATGGGTTAATATATATTAATTAGTGGCAGTAAAGCCACTATAACAGATTAATGTTTACGCCATTTGAGAAAATGAGTACAGATAAAAATGATCATGGGAATATACATCAAGAAGGTCAATATATCGCCTTAGATACATATAGATTTGTAAAGGATAAAGGAAAGCATTTTGATTCTGTACTCACAGGTTAGAGAAGCTATGGAGTCAAGTTCTGATTTAGTAAGGATTGAAGATAGGACTAATAAATTGCTATTAGTCTAATAATGATATTGTACATATGGAATAGCTTAAGTAAGTAAAAGAACAGTGATATATAAAATTACGTAGTTGAATGGTTTGAGTGGTAAAAACTTTGGAGTAATGACAGTGGGTAGTAGTGATTGTTCGCCGATATCTGTTATAGGCGTTATTTGGACACTTTATAGAATTATAGATGGTGTAAAGGAGAGTTTTATGAGTAAGAGATTGACGTGATACGCAGAATCATGGTTATACGCAGGATGATATTTGGTACGTGAAGTGGTAGATTGGGATGGTGATAGAGGGTTTACGGCATTAACAGGGGCTGTGTAATTCGCAGAAAAATTGTGCAGAGAGAGGCTGTATTATAATATTAATGAATGTGCGAGAAATACATGAATAATGTATAGTATAGTAGTGTGTAGAATGTATTAAGGATGGTTATTTGATGTGAGGGAGACTATTAGGTTTATTGAGAGAAATTATAAACACTTGGAGGCCTGCTTATTGAGAGAAATTATAAACCTTAGAGGCCTGTTTTGTGAGAGAAGATTGGTGTTGCTCAAATGAGAATTTTATATGTGTAGTATAGAATTTGCCTAGCTCAGATCCTTATTCTTCCTTTTTTTCCAGTGTATGGCAGGACTGTAGTAGAAGCAGTATACCCCAAATCTTGAAAGAGTATGTAATATATGAACAAAGAGGTGAGAGAGGCAATATACGAGCGGAGGTGACACCAATACTTGTTGTATGGAGGGCTAGAGACGCAGTGAATGGATGCGATCGTATCAGGGGAGAGGAGGAGAAGTAGAAATTCAGACAGCGTGAGGAGGAGAATCGTGACTTCTGAGTCAGAGTAGAAGTGTGGAAACACAAGAGACGAGGACGTAACACCGCCGCGTGCCGCGCTTCAAAATATAAACACCTATTAGTGAGAACACGGATCGACCAAGTGCACGAGGAAATGGCCGTGTGAGCGCTGTGTCAACGCCGACGCGAATCGTCCAATGACATTAAATGTCGATGAGTTCGCAGCAAGACTAGATGGTGGGTAGCCCCTGGAGATGTCCATGCCAGTGAATGAGTAGAGTCTGCTTATTTTAGCGCATCCTGCCGTGAGAATAGTTTTGGTGTAGGCGAGTACGCGGAGGGTGAGTGAGGCCTAGAGAGGATAAGAACCGCGTATGAGTATGGAGATAATACAACAGTGGTAGGATTCATTAAGAAGACACCGATGCCTGCTAAATGGAAATTATGGCTTAGGGATTGGCAGATTGGATCGTTGATCGATTATAAATCAACAAGGAAGCGGATGTATGGCCCCACTCCACAGTCCATCGTGTAGCAACTTTCTGTGAGATAGATGTAAGTAATTGTTAAGATGTAAGTAATATATATTAAATATATTATTATATTATGATATATTAATAATTTATAATATATATAGTTATATTAATTATATATATTATGTATATATATTATAATAATATTAATTATATATAATTTTAATATATATTATTATATACTATATATAATTTATTTATTATATATATATTATAATATATTACTATATATATATATATTTATTAATATAATTAATATATATCATATTTATATATATATATATATATTTAATATATATAATATATATATATAATATAATTATATACATTAAATATATATATAATATATATATATATATATTTTATTATCTATTATTATATAATTTATATATAATTATATATATAATATATATATATTTATATTAATTATACATATATATATTTATTTTATTTTTATATATAATATAATATATTATATATATATATATATAATATATATATATTTATATTATATATTAAATATATATATATATATATAATTATATATAATATAACTTATATTATTATATATATATAAATAAAAATTATATATAATTATATATTAAATATATAATATATTTTATTAATATTTTATATAATATAATGATTAATATTATTTTTTAACTTTAATATTAGAAGTAATATCTGAATATTATTATATATATATATATATATTATATATATAAATATATATTAAATATATAATTATATATATTAAATAATATTATAAATAATAATTATTATTTATATTTAGATTTAAATCACAAATTAACAATATAAAGTAAGTTAAGTAACATTATTACATATACTTATTAATATTATATATATATATATATTATAATATTATAATTTTAAAGTATATATATATATATATATTTATATAATTATATCATTATATATATATTAATTATTTATATATATTAATATAATATTTTAATATTAAATAAATATATTAAATAATATTATATATTTATATTATATTATATATATAATATATTATTATATTAATATAATTTATTTATATTTATATACTAATATAAATTATATGTTATAATTATAATATTAGTTTATAATTATATAATTTACCTATCTATAGTACACAAGAGTGGTTGTATAACGGGTATAATATGATAGCACACTAATATCTAGACAGAATAATTGTAATTTATAGAAGAATATGACGTAAAGTCATAAAATGAAAGCCAGTGAACCTACCGTCTACCCCTTAAATACCTTTATAGCTATAGGTGAAGAACCTCGTCGCAGTCTAGTATATAAAAATCCATCCCAAGTGAATAGCTTATCAAGTGAACTCGAACTAAGACTCTCATGTGCAATCTCGTCAATGATTGGGGTTCATCCATATACTGACAAAACCATTCAAACCATATCCACCCTCTTACAAAACCCCCGCCATTTCACGCCTTTATTATGGCACCTTTTCATTTCTACGGCCTCTGACAAACTCCTATAATTATTTCTCTCTCCTCAGGCATTTCTTACTGACTTTACAAATCACTTTTATCTATCGGGTCTTCCCCTAAAGCGCGTCGATTCACCTAACAACTAAACTCACCACTTATTTAATTTAAAATAATACACTATCGTTATCTTAAAATCCAATATATTATATTATCCGGACTATATTCATACCATTCCATATACCATCATTGACCATAACTATCTCAATTTGATACTCTTGTTTATATATCTATTATACATCTATCCACTTTTTTCTTCGGGTCCCAGCCAGTTCGACTCCCACACATTACCACTTACATCCGCTTAACCAACCGGCTGTTCATTCATCCTTTTCCCATGACCCAAACTATCTCCACGTACTTTCATTTATTCTCTTTTCATTTACCCCTTCTTCACAACACACTACTCACTAATACGTTCATTCCTCATTTATCATTTCTTACTCCCCACTTGAGATTTAATTTATTTCTGACTCACATTATATGCGTACCTACCTTCTAGATCCACTAGAATACTAATTCCACGCCCTAAATTAGATCCGTTTCATTCCTCATTTATAATACTCACTTTATAACCAGATGCTTCAACACCCATACACTACTCACTCTGAGATTAAGCTCAATCGGCATACTACAGATTTGTTATAATTGCAAGATCAGAATTAATAAACCGTCTGGTTTATCAGCATTCTGACCACTTAAGATTATATTCACTATCTGTAATACATTGTAAACTACGGGTAACAACAATAATCTTCCTCATGTCATAGAACCCAAAGCCACTTCTAACACTATTATCCTTTATTACATTTACCATACAATGTATTATTTAAAATAGCACGTAGCATACCTTAAAATACCTTTACCATATTTAATATCAACATATCATTTTATTCATTACTACTACACTCTACATCTTCCGTTCCCTTTTCAATTACCATATATTATATATATAATATATATTTAAACTCAGACAACTTGTTTCAGTTGCCCAATTCCTAACAATAATAACCTTTCTGCACCTAAAGAGCGACTAAGTCTTCTAACTCTAACAACCATAACCTTGCTCTTTATATTACTACGTTTTACGTACAAAACCTACTCCTAAATTTACTAAACACTCCTGAATACCTAATCCCTCTATCATAATCCTCTCATCAATTAATAGTATTTTAGTTCCAGTAATAAAAAATAGATTTACTTATTCTTGGTCATTTATAATTATGTTTGAACCACGTTATTTCTCGTCTAAGGGATAAATATGATTTCCTCTAAAGTATTGATTATATAATCCATCTTCTTCTGAGAATAATATGTAAATTCGAATACCTGTAAGTTGTTAACACTTTCATTGACATAAAGAAATACCTAAAACAGAACTATCTATCTATAATTTAAAGCCTAGAAGAATTTCGTTCTTTGTCTGGAGCCATAGCTTTATTTGATATTTCATATCATTACAGAAAATCACTTGGAGCCACTTTTATGTAATACGTGTGAAACTATTATATATTAGATTTTTAATAACCATTCTCGATGATAATCAAATCGTCTCTTAAAGCAGTAAGGCTGCTTTTCTCGTTTATATAAAAAAGGATATTAATAACCTTTCTTAGAAACACTACATGGTAAGCTAAGGAAAGGACTGTTCCCGCTATAATATAATATCAATATAGCAATAATGTCATTTCGATTATCGGAAAAAATGGACTTTTTAATTTATTGTACATAGAAGATTTTTTATAAATATAAATTATGTGATTATTTAAATTGTTACATATCAAATAAAGGATAGAAGTAGTACGCTAACTTATCTTAAATAAATTTTATGATAAAGTTAAGTTACATAATACAAAAATTATTTAAATAATAGTAAATTTAATTTAATTTTTCTTGATTAATGTTGTTAATGCATCCGTTCTCTCGTGTTAACTCGTTTCATGCTTTCTCATTACATAGACATATATATTTGTATAATATATTTTGTATATATATATATTATATATTAAATATATAATATATTATTATAATTATTTTACTTATATATAATATAATATCTTTATATTAAAAATAATCTAATATTATATATTACATAATTATATTAGTAAATTTCTATTTTTTTATATATATAATATATATATTTAATATATATATATATATTAATATATATATATATATAAATTATTATAATTAATATATATAATATATGTATAATATTATAGATATAATTAATATATATATTATTTTATTATATATTATATAATTATTATATATATAATATATTATATTAATAGATATATATATTATATAAATATTATATATAATATATATATTAATGATATAATATATTATATATATTATTATTATTATATAATAAACTATTTGTATATAATATTATATATTTATATTATATAAAATTATATATATATTTGTGTAGTTTTGGCTAAATATGTAAATATTAGTCTGGGATTGTATAATTTGGTTAAAGCAAAGCCGCTAGTCATGATATATATTAATATATATTAAGATATATATACTATATTATATAATATAATATTTATATATATAATATATATATATTAATATTATATAATATATAATATATATATTATATATTATATTAATATATATATATTAATTTATAATATAATATATATATATATTATATATATATATTATATAGTTGCTAGTTACTGGTGGTAATGAGTGGGTCTGCGACCACCAATATACCGAAGAAAGTCTAACATAAAGCAGCTCCTCCACGGGACGAAATAACGCCAATTCAATCGCTATAGACTAATGCGTCACTTCTCATTCAACATCATATAATCTTAGTCTTTACAGCTAAATGAAAAGTGGTTTTTCAACAGTACGACTCAATTAACCCCTTTCATATTGGTGATCCACCGGTGAGTGACTGAGTATGCCACTGGGTGCTAACTATAATCGTTAACACCATTGCCTAAGCATTTCCATATAATCTTCTATCAAAGTTAGTTCGCTCCTTCTATGAGTAGGACTTATTTCGTTGTAGATGCATTTATATATGTTAATTTACCAGTATCCGTATTAATATAATATATAAATTCAACGCTGTCAAATTACATCATTCAATGAATAATGTTCTGCTGTAGGCGTAACTTAGCTCGGTTCAGTGATTCAATTCTCATGTAATACGTCTACTATAT
>JABUQX010107527.1:0-2500 GCA_015478945.1 Trachelipus rathkii
AAGAGAGATGGAGGTGGAAATGTTCTCAGAATTTTGTTTGTAATATAGAGCGGGTGAAGATGGGGGTTGTTTGAGTCTGCGGTGGATGGGGTTAGAGAGGCAATGTGCATGGGTGTTGAGGTGGTTGGGCTCTTCTGCGTAAGATGTGTGCTAAATCATATCCAGGTGCGTGTCTATGGTAGTATTTTGGGTTCTTCGCTGTAAAGGTGTTTTTGTTGTGTGTTGTTTGATGTGCGTCCCTGTTTTTTGATTCTTAATTTTCTTTAGTGCTTTTGTTTTAAAATGTCGTTTGGGGATTTCTTTTATGCTGTTTTTTTTTTGTCAAGTGGTGGGTGCCAAGTTGGAGAGGCGTAGTTTAGAGTCGGACGAATGTATTTTTTTAATATATGGTGGGGGATGTCTTTTTATTGTTTGTGAAGTCTGTGCAGCAATGGTTCTTAATATGCTTACATTTTCTTGTTTGCAGATGAAATTATGTTGTCTGTGTGTTTTGTGAAGGTGAGATGAGTGTCAAGTGTTACTCCAAGTATTTTGGGAGTTTTTGTTGAAGGCTATGACAATGTTGTTTAAGTAGACTTGGGGGGGGGGTGCCAAGTTGGCGGTCGGTGGGGATTAAAGTAATTGATGATTTGTTTGGTGAGGAGGACATTCTTTTTCTGTAGCCATGTTCGAAGTGGGTTAATATAATTGTGTGTCAGGTGTGTGGACCGTGTTTTAGTTTCTGGTGTGTAGTGCTATGGTGGTGTGCATTCGTTAGGTTGTATGATGTGTGTGTCCTGTTTGTGTTGTGGGAGATCGCCGTGAATAGATTGAATAGCGGAGACAAGTATCTGCGGCCTTGGGTGTACTGCGTTTATTTGGATGTTTACTGTTCTGGTATTTTGTATTGTTTGTTTGGATTTGTGCTGTTCTTCCTAATAGGAAATTGAAAATCCATTTCTTTAGGTTGGTGGGGATGTTAGATTTTGTTATTTTCTGGATCAGGTTATGTTTAGGTACTGTATCGAATGCTTTGTTGTTATCGATTGCTATGATTATTGTTTTGTGAGTGGGTTTTAAGTTTAGGCCGTTGATTGTGGGTTGAATAATGTTTATGAGTGCAGTTGTAGTTGAATGGTTTTGTTTGAAACCGTTCTGGAATTCGTGTTTGATGATGTGTGGAGTTATTTTGTTTAGTATGTTTTTTTCTAGTAGTTTGCATAGCGTTGATAATAGAGAGATGGGGCGATATGATGAAGGGTCAGAGGGGTCTTTTTCTGGTTTTAGTTTGGGTATAATGATAGGTTTTTTCCAGACATGGAGAATGAAATTTAGGCTGATGGAATTATTATATATTTGTGCTAATTGAGTTAAAGCTGTGTTCCCTAGGTGTTTGAGGTGCTTGAGGTGTTTGTGATGTTGTCTGGGTCAGTTGCAGGTGAGTTTTTAATTGTCTTTGTTATGTTTTCTAGGTCAGCTGTGGTTATTTCTATTGTTATTTCTATATTTTCTTGAGAGCTTTGATGATTTTCCTGTTTTGAGGGTGTGTGGGTTTTTGACTCTGCTTTGCGAAGTGAGTTGCGAGAATGTTTGCGTGTTTTTTTGATGGATTTGGGGTTTTGTGTGATTGGGTTTTTGATGGATTCGTGAATGTGTATTTGTTGGTTGGTTAAATTTTTCAGTGTACTTATTGTTTTACACATTCTGGTGTTATTCGTGTGTTGGATGTTCTTGGTGGGGAAGGTTTGGAAGTTGCTTGAAGAGTGTGTCTTTGTTAAGTTTATGATTTGGGTGTTTAAGGCGTTAATCTGTTGTTGTTGTTTGGAGTGATGTGGGTATTATTTTTCTGAGCGAGTTGCGTTGTTTGATTAGTTGTTCTATTTTAGGTGTTAAGGTTGAGTTGTATTTTTTGATGTATCCCCTGAGAATGGATTTGTTAGCTGATTTTTGGATTAGAGAAGTGAAGTTTTATATGACTTTGTTGAGTGTTGGTGCTTTTGTGATATTTAGATGTATTTTGTTTTCTATATACTTGGTGAATTGCGTCCAGTCTGCTTTTTTGAAGTTTGTGTTTGGTTTTCTGAGTGGGTAGTTTGGTGTGATGAAATTTGGGTATTTTATGATGATGGGGAGGTGGTCGGAATTTAAGATCGGTTTGTGTTGGACCAGTAAGAGTTCTTTGTGTGTCGATTTGTGAGCATAATGTTATGTCTGGTGATGTGCATGTTTGGATGATTTGGGGTGGGTTTCTGGCTTTCTGGTGTGGCTGTTTGTGTTGTTTAGTATCTTTAGGTTTTCGAGGTTGGCTATGATGTGTGTTCCTCTTTTGTTTGTTTCTTGGGCGTTGTACCATGTAGGGTAGTGGGCGTTGAAGTCTCCTCCCATTATGAGGTCTGGGAGGTGGGAGATTTCGGTGAGGTTTGGTTTGTAATTTCTGAGGCAGTGTGTTGAGGTATGTCTGGGAATGTAGAGGTTTTATTAAATTGTGTTGTTTTTTATTTATCATTGTTATCAAGGATTG
>JABUQX010107527.1:10000-15519 GCA_015478945.1 Trachelipus rathkii
TATATTTTGGGAGAAAAAGCCATTTATTACCGGTCGGAAATCTCTTTGCCGCAAAAGTTTTCAGGCCATTGACAAACACGAGAACGCCATATGGAGAGAGATTGGAGACATCATACATCTGGTCACCCATCAAGTTATCTTTAAAGAGATCGTTTAAGCTTGGCATATTCCTGTCCACTGTCAGGAGCATTACAAAATGAGATTTAGGATTAAAACCATTTAAATAGTCATGTGTGAACGAACTGTCTGATACGAATATGACATCGTGAGACTGCAAAGTTTAACGGTTTCCAAGCGTGAGGTCGAGAAAAAAGGTCCTTTTCACTGAAGAGTGTGCGAGAGATTAGATAAATAGCACACTCACAGATAAGTGATCCATTTACCTGATCTATCGAGCAATAAAGTTTGTATCTGGTGTATGGACAACCAACATTTTTTTGAAGAAATCAATCAATACCCTCTCATACTTAATGATGTGGGCGATGATTTCTGCAAATGAGCGATTCAGCGATGGGACAGTAATAGGGTTGGCCCACTCATCGGGTGCAATGCGTAGTGAGCTCATTTTGGTGCTGGTTTTGCGGAGCTCCACACAATTCCAATGCCTCGGTGTTGTGCGGAGCGAAGCCCGATCAACATTGAATTATAGAGGTGCTGTGCGGTACGGTAGGTAGAAAGACTTGTGGAGAGGTGTGGTGTGGTGCGGAAACATCTTGTGATCGACCAAACCTACAGTAATTTCTGTTCGCAAAATGAGTATAACAAAATAATCATGAAATGGTTTTATTTACATCATGGTAGCATAGTTATAAACCCAACTTCAATATATTATTATTATTATTATTATTATTATTATTATTATTATTATTATTATTATTATTATTATTATTATTATTATTATTATTAATATTATTATTATTATTATTATTATTATTATTATTATTATTATTATTATTATTATTATTATTCAACGTTTTTACAATTATTATTATTATTATTATTATTATTATTATTATTATTATTATTATTATTATTATTATTATTATTATTATTATTATTATTATTATTATTCGATAAATGTCGGTTAATTTATGTCCGAGTCCGTGTGACGTCAGAGCAGCCATATTTAAAATGAGTAAAATAAGGGAAATTACATCATGATGTATATTGTATATAAAGGCACAGTCCAAAAGAGGAATGCGTTTTGAAATATTCAGACAGCTGAGAGAGAGAGAGAGAGAGAGAGAGAGAGAGAGAGAGAGAGAGAGAGAGAGAGAGAGAGAGAGAGAGAGAGAGAGAGAGAGAGAGAGAGAGAGAGAGAGACTTTAAACACAGCCTCATCAATCAGATCGAGAGAGAGAGAGAGAGAGAGAGAGAGAGAGAGAGAGAGAGAGAGAGAGAGAGAGAGAGAGAGAGAGAGAGAGAGAGAGAGAGCTCACACAAACAGACTGTCACTCTCAAACACAGCTCAATCAAGCAGAATGAGAGAGAGAGAGAGAGAGAGAGAGAGAGAGAGAGAGAGAGAGAGAGAGAGAGAGAGAGAGAGAGAGAGAGAGAGAGAGAGAGCCCACAAAACAGACTGCCACTCAAAATTCAAAGCCAAACCCAAAGAAGGAGAGAGAGAGAGAGAGAGAGAGAGAGAGAGAGAGAGAGAGAGAGAGAGAGAGAGAGAGAGAGAGCTCACACAAACAGACTGTCACTCTCAAACACAGCTCAATCAAGCAGAATGAGAGAGAGAGAGAGATTTGTGTGGGTGGGGGGGGGGGGGATTGGAGTGTCTCAGAGAGGGGATTCAACGCCAGAAATTAATAATCTTTAAGGAAGGAAAAAAAAAATACCTTAAAGGAAACGAGTGCTCAAAAATTCCAATGGTAAGTAAGTGTTTATATTAAGGGCATTTCACCGAAGTCTATACAAAAATTATATATGACATAATTTGGCACTTCGCCTATATATATATATATATATATATATATATATATATATATATATATATATATATATAATATATATATAGGCATATATATATATATATATATATATATATATATATATATATATATATATATATATATATATATATATATATATATATATATATATATATATATATATATATATATATATATATATATATATATATGAATGGGATTTTTGGTTTTACCCTTTTTATTAATATAAGGTTTTAAATTTAAATTTTACGGTTTTAATGCAGGTTTTCATTACGTTGGGGTACTTTTAAATTTAGCTTTTGTTTTAGTCATTTGTTTAAGTTATTTTGTTTATCTGCGTGTGTGTAGGTGGTGTGTGTGTGTGTGTGTGTGTGTGTGTGTGTGTAGATTTAATGTGTTTTAGTTTAGTGTGTAGATTTTGTGTGCTTTAACTTTCTAGATCTTTTAAATTTTCTGTAAATACGGTTTTAGCGTTTTATAATTTCCTATTTTAAATTTAGGTTTCAGCGTACAAACAAATTTTATCCTGATTTCACATTGTTTTTTTTTTTACTGTTTGTTTTTGTCTGTTTGTTTTTGTCTGTTGTTTTTGTTTTGCTGTGGCTGTGTGTGCGTGTAGGATGGCAAATTTGCACAGACTCGGACTTTCTATCGACTTTATCAACATCCGCGGCTTAAACTCAAACTTTGCCTCTGTGGAATATCACCTCTCTAATTCTAACCCTAACCTTTTGCTCTTGTCTGAGACTCAGATGGCTAAGAATTCATCCTCTAACTCATTTAACGTATCCAACTACAACTTATTTCATAATTTCCGTCTGAAGGGTGGAGTATGTGCCTATGTAAACATAAACACTCCTGTAACACGTCTCGAGAATCTCGAATCTCGAATCTCCTAACTTCGATGTTCTATGGCTTAAAATCTTTCTTCTTTCTACTACAATAATCTTGTGCTTCTGCTACTGTTCTCCTAACAGAACAGATTTTCACGCCTTTTTTGAATATCTTACTACTTCTCACGAGACTGTTATATCTTCTCATCCAAATACTGAGGTCCTCTAATTAGGGGATTTCAATGTACACAACACTGAATGGTTGGGGTCCTCTCATACTGATTTAGGTGGGGAGGAGGCCGAATCATTCAGTATTCTCAACGATCTGGAGCAACTAATTAAAGAACCCACACACATTCCGGATCGTCCCAACCAATTTTTGAACACACTTGACCTATGTTTCACCACTAGTCCTTCTCTCTTTAAATACACCACTTTCGCTCCTATCGGTAAATCTGACCACAACCTTATATCTCTCAATTTTAATACTTTCTCCAACAGCTCCATCCTGCCCTACGCGTTTTCTCTGGCACTTTGATCGGGCCGATTGGGGGGCCTTGCGTTGCTTCTACGCTAACTATAATTGGAATGACTGTTTTGTCTCTGGTGACGCTTCGACTTCTGCCGATAAGGTGGGAGCTGTAATCGTTGATGGGATGAGCAGGTTCATTCCTTCTTCGACTAAATCTTTCTCTCCTCATAATCCATGGTTCGATCGTGCTTGTTCTCTGGCCATTCAGGCTAGAGACAGTACGTATCGGGAGTGGAAAAATTCTCGTTCTCCTATCACTCTTGCTAATTTTCATTCAGCTAGGAATCGTTGCAGGGATACTCTTCGACGAGCATGGCGGGCTTCATCAAACGAAAGTGCGCTATCCTTGGTTCTCTTACTGATAAATCTTTCTGGCCTCTGTCGTCGTTCTAAAGAACTCCCAAAACGTCTCTTCCATTCATCTCATGATGACTGCTAAGCCCAACCGAAAGCGCCAACTCTTCCACCTTATTTCTAACTCAACCCTTCTGACGATTCCCTGGCATTCTTCATCCTCCACCTTCTTCTCTCAGGTGTCCTATGCCTTTGCCTGTGATTACATTTGATCGGGTGCATGGGCTCCTGAAATCTATGAACGTTAGGAAATCGGTGGCTGATGGCATTCCTCCTGTGAGTGCTCTTTGAGGGAGGTGCTGTGCTTACCTGCCCCTCTGTTCAACTATTATATTCACAATCCTCAATATCACACTTTCCTGCAAGTTGGAAGCACGCACATGTCCAACCTATTCCGAAAAAAAGGCTAAAGTCTAATCCTTCAACTATCGCCCTATAGCCTTCATCAGATTCTATTCCAAGATCTTTGAAACTCTTCTCAACTCTCATTTCTTGGGGATCATCTGGAGTCTCATTCACTTCTTTCCGATCGCCAGTACGGCTTTCGGCGCTCGAGGTCTACTGGCGATATACTTTCCTATCTAACTGATCTATGGTTTTCCGCCCTTAGGAACTACGGGGAGATTGCGTGGTGGCGCCTGGACATATCCAAAGCATTTGACCGGGTATGGCACGCGTCACTGCTCTCCAAGCTCCCCTCCCTTGGGTTTCCTCCTTCTCTTTGCTTACTTATGTCTAGTTTTCTTTCATATCGCTCAATATCGGCTGTTGTTGATGGGGCGACTTCTTCTTCCTTTTCTATCAATAGTGGTGTTCCTCAGGGTTCTGTCTATCTCCCACTTTATTACTTTTCATTAATGATCTTCTCACCTGCACATCTAACTCTATCCACTCGTATGCCGATGACTCGACCCTTCATTCTTCAACTCATTTCAATTCTGCTCCCTCTTACTTCTAGAATTGCCTCGTCTAATCTTCCGATTCTATTCTCGTTGATCTGGATAGAATTTCCGGTGGGGTCGTCTCAACCTTCTGAAATTTCTTTAAAAACCCAACTTCTAGAAATCTCCTCTCTAAGACACCTTCTAACTTTCCTATCTCTTTCGACGGTCTCCTCTTCTCTCGTCTCCTGTTGACAATATATAAACATCCTTGGCCTTAACATAAACAAAAATGTCTTGAAACCTCACATTACAATAACGGTTGCTAGGCGGCCCCAGAAACCTGGAGTTCTGTTTAGGACTGCGAGACTTTTTTCCTCTTCTCAGTTGCTCCAGCTTTACAAGGGCCTCATCCGCCCTTGTGTATGGAGTACTGCCTCATATCTGGGGGCCTTGGTTTCACCCGGCTTTTGGTTAGGGTCGGTCAAAGGCCAAAAGGTTTATAAACTGTTCTGTACTTCCAGTTCACTTGACCCTCCATCTTTGCGGCGCGATGTTGGTGCCTTATCTCTTTTTCTATAGGTACTGCAGCGGCAGGTGTTCGAGGGAGTTATCACTCGCGTGCCACCACCTCTACGACGCCCTCGTACACAAGGTGCTGTGTCGGCGCATGAGTTTTGGTGTTGATATTAGCAAACTCTAGGCTAGTTCGCTGCGGAGCTTCCTTCTTTCCTGCCACCTCTGTTCTGTGGAATTCTCTTCCATCTTCTGTGTTTCCTGGGTTGAATTTAATCTCTCTCACTTTAAAGCCTGGGTGTCTGTGCCTCATCTGCGTAGTTTGCGATAGTTGATGAATGCTCCGAGGCGTGCAACACCTCTCTCTTGAATAGGGCCTGCCTGTGAGTGGTGGTGATAACCAAAAAAAAAAAAAAAAAAATATATATATATATATATATATATATATGAT
>JABUQX010107528.1:0-35000 GCA_015478945.1 Trachelipus rathkii
CTCTTGTAACCATCACTTACCGCGTTTCTGTTCTTCCTCGCCCTAACCCCCTCCTGATTTATGTCCTTAACTTTCTCACGCCTTGCTTTTATTCCCGTTGATCCGGCCGCGAACCCGTACCCCAATCCAGCTTCTATTTGCTCATTCCCCTTACACCTCTTAAGCCTACGGTTACACTTTTTCCCTTGTCTTTCCTCGCGTTTTCGGCGGTTCTTTATGTTCCTTTCCCTTACCTCTTCGCCCCGTCTGTGTCTTTACGCCTGCTTGCACTTCCATTCCTCTTTCCTTTCCCTTTCTGCTCCGTTCCTTCTTGTCCCCTAGAATACCCCAGCTACCATTGTCCTTCCCCCCCTCCTTCCAGTTACCCTTTTTGCCTCCCATCCTTTCCCTGCTATTTCACCTTCTTCCTTCCCTTCCTTCTCCCCGCCTTCTTTTCTCTCCGCGCTCTACCGTCTTTTCTTTTCTTTCGTCATTCGTTTTCCCGCCCTGGTCCACCTCCCCCCTCCGCTCTCTCTTACTTATGAATTCCTTCAGTCCTGACCAGCTTTCCCGAGTTGTGTCCGAGCCTTCTAAGCGATGATCGGCAGTATCCCTCGCGCGCACGCGCGCGCGCCCCGCCGCGCGCGCGTGACGCGTTCGGGAGTTGCGCGGCGGCAGCGGTGGCTCCACACTCCTGCCCGCAAACAGACATGTCCCCGCACCCCGACGACCTCGCCGCGCGCAGCGCGCAGCCCCGCTCGTCTCGTATACCCGCCCCTGTCACCGGACGTCACGCGTTCCTCCCCTTTATTCCTTATCCCTCCCGGCCCCGCGCCCGCCCTTGCCCGTTTCCCCCGCGCCCGTTCCCCGTGCCCGCTCTGGCTCGCCTTCTGTTTGATACTTCCCGCATGCCGCCCCACCGATTCACTCTTCACGCTTGCCTCCAAGTGCCGTCCTGCCTGCCCAATTCCATACGCCCTTTGACTCTGCCTCCCGCCCTTCCTTTTTTTCCTCCCCTTATTTTGGGCGCCTCGCCCTTCCTTGCTGACTCTCTCGTCACTTTTCTGTCGCCTCGCCCCGCCTCCACTGCCTACTTCTCGTCTCCTCTTCCCTTTCGCCCCGGACCCCGGTTCCACCTCCCTTGCTCCCTCACCCGACCCCTCGTTCTCCGTAAAATCTCTCACCTGACCAACCGCGTCGGTTCTCGTTTCCCCCTGAACGCTCCTTTCCTGTTTTGCCCACTCCCCGCATGCGGAATCTTTGCACTCTTTCTGCTCGCCCCCGGTCTCCCCCCCCCCCACCGGTGGTTATCCATAGCGCGTCCCCTGATTTGCTTGCTTCCTCGCGAGCCCCCTACCTCGGCTCTGTGGCCTGCCCCGCTCCCATTTGCGCTACCCGCACCGGGCTCGTCCGCTACCTAGGGCCTCCCCGCCCGCTCCTTCCCCGGCTACCTCCGCGCTCCTGAGGGCGAGAGGGTGTAGGGAAGGCAAGGGAGAAAGGAGGGATTGGAGGCGCCAGCCCGTCCTGCCCCGCCCTTTACCGCTGCTTCCGGGCCCGCCGGAGACCGTCTCAGTTGCCATATTGTCCGTGGGCCAGGCTCCTCTGCCCACGATACGGACTCCCCTGTTCCGGGCGCCGCAGGACGCACCGAGGCGGCGCCCGCCCTCCTCTCCTCCCCTCTTCACCGTCCCTGACAGATACCCACACCTCGCAGGTCGCCCCGCCCCCCACAGACGGCCACCCTTATTACCTCTCGGAACCCGTCCCTTTTCGCGTCCACTCGCGCTTTCCGGGCCGCCCTGCCTCCCCTTGCGGGCCACTCGCTCCGCCGGGCCCGTGCCTTTTTACCCTGTTCTTTTTCTTGCTTTCCCGCGCGCACCCCGCGGGTTTCCCTCTCTCACCCTTCGTCTCGTTTGGCCCCCTCACTCCCTACATTTTCGCGTTTTCTTTCCCGTTGTCCGTTCCCTGCCCTGGGCCCGCCCCGCCCTTCTCGCCTTGTGTCCCTTTGCCGCCTTCGCTTCTTTGCGTCCTGCAGTGGTGCCCCTCCTCCGCCGCCCTCCTCCCGCGCCCTCGCCCTGTCCTTTCCCGTTCGGCCGCCCACGTCTCAGAAGCTCCGGCCGCCGCTTTCTCCTCCATCCGCCAGCTGGACCGCCCTCCTTGGCCCTTCTTGCTTGGCCCCCCCGTTTCTGGCCCACCTGGCTGTCCGTATCCCGCTCTCTGCCCCGCCTGCTCCTTTTGGTCGCGTGGCCGTGATGTCCCCTTCCGTGTCTCTAACTTTTCGCCGCTCCTGCCGCGGCCCCGCGCGCGCCCCCCCTCCTCCCGGCGGCGCTCTGCCCTTTTCCCTCCCTTGCTCCGCTTGTCCTTCCCGACGCCGGCCGGATCGGCGTGGGCGCTCTGCCTTTCCCGCGGCCTCCCTTCCTGCGTCCTCCCCGTGTGCGGGACGCCGTCCGTTTCCGCCCTGCTCTCTCTTTCTCTACTCATATCTCTCCCTCTCTCCTCTACCTACCCTCTCTCGTCTCTCTCTCTCTCTCTCTCTTCTCTTCTTCTCTCTTCTCTCTCCTCTCTCTCTCTCTCTCTTCTCTCTCTCTCTCTCTCTTCTCTTTCTTCTCTCCTCTACTCTCTCTCTCTTCTCTCTCTCCTACCTTCTCTCTCTCTCTCTGTGTCTGGTGTGTGTGTGCCCCTCTCTGTGCCTGTCCGGCCCTTCCTCCTGGCTCGTCTGTCTTTTCTTCACCACTCGCCCTCCGTTGCGTTTCCCCTTCCCCCCTTTCCTCGTCCCTCCACCTTACTTGCGCCCTGTTCCGTTCCTCATTTTTGACCTCCCTTTTCTTTTTCCTTTGTCCCGCCCCCCGCCGTTCCCCTCACCTTTCCGTACCCTTGTTGCTTGCTCCTCCCGGCCAACCGTTTCTCCCTCTACTCTTTCCTTCCTTTTTTCTGTCCGCTTTCTTGCTTAGGCCTTCCCTGGTGCCCCAGGCGCCGTTCTGTCCCCTTCCGCCGGTCTCTAACCTTGCCTCCGCCTCGCCTGTTTTCGTCGCCTCCTTATAATTTCTTTTTCTGTTCTACATTCTCCGCTCGCCATTCCCTTGCAGCACGCGGTGTTGCTCCGCCCTTGCTCTCGCCCGCTTCGTGTCACTTCTGTTTCCCCCACTCCATTTCTCCCCGCATCCCTCCCCCCCCCCCTTTCCTGCCTTTCACCCCCACACCCCGACACCGCTCCTGCCCTGTCCTCCTTTTTTCTCCCCATTTGACTCCCTACCCCTCTATCTCTCTGTCTCTCTACTCTCTCTCTCCTCTCTCTCAATACTCATCTCTTCTCTCTCTCTCTCTCTCTCTCCTCTCTCCTACTCTCTCTCTCTCTCTCTCTCTCTACTCCTCTCATCGTCTCCTCTCTCCATCTCCTTCTCACTCTCTGTCTCCTCTATTCTCTCTCTTACGTGCTGGGTTTACCCACGCTTCCTCGTCTCGTCACTCTTAAGGCCTCGGCCTCTTTTTTATTTTCCCCTCAGTCCAATCAGTCCTCCGGCCCTTTCGCCGATTTTTTTGCTGCTTCCTTGACCCCCCTATCTTTCCGCCTTTTGCCTCCTTCTTCCCCATACCTCCTCCGTACTCCTCCTCCTCCTCCTCCGTCTCTCCTCCTCCTCTCCTCCTCCTCCTCTCATACCTACTCCTCCTACTCATCATCATCCTCCTCCCCTCACTTCTCTCTCTCTCTTTCCCTCCTTTCACTGACTCCTCTCATCATCATTCTCTTCTCTCACATCTTCTCATACTCTCTCCTTCTCTATCCTCTCTCTCTCTCCCCACTTTCCTCTTTCCCTTCTCTCACATATCTCTCATTATTCTCTCTCTCTCATCTCTCTCTCTGTCTCTCTCTTCTCAAAAAATATATCTATATTATATACTATACTATATAATATATATATATATACCACACATTTTGCTTATGGTATGTATGACATTTCCAGTGCCTAATGGTTCGCCTTTCCCTGCTATATGAGTTTCATATCCACCAGCTCATACTCCAGAAACATATCATATACATTACAACATACTTACTAATTCCAGCACCCCTCTTCTAGACAACATCTTAACAAGACATCCCTATATCCTTATATCCAACGTGTAGGGGAGAGAAAAATTGCCCCACACATAATCGTATAGTCCTTGCGTGTCGTAGAAGGCGACTAAGGGACGGGTGTAGTGGTAGGTTGGCTGCCTACTACCCCTTACACTTAACTTTTGCCAGGAATGCTAATCGGAGGACCTCGGAGAGGTCGTGATCCCAGTAAGCGCCCTTCTATCCTTCGGCAGAAAATGTATGAATCGTATTCGTACATGAAAAGTCAGAGGAATAAATGTGTCTGATGGAGATGAAGGAGAGAGGTTGATGGAAATGTATTTAAAGAGAAAAGGGCAAAGGTTTGATGTTTGCTCGCTGACAGAAACAAAAGATGAAAGGAAACTGTGGAGAAAAAAATGAGTGGTGTTTAATGCTGGTGTTTGTCTTGCTGTGGAAAGGAAATGAGAAGGGGGATAGAAGGATTTGCAATTCTGATGAGTGAGTTTTGGTAGAGCAGAGCTATGGTAGATTTTGTGTGGTGGGTGAAAGTACTAGAATTCAAAGGTTAAATTTAAGTTTTTGAAAGGTCAAAATTTGTGTGGATGCGACATATGATCCACATCTGAGGGTAATTTTGAAAAGAGTACGATTTTCAGGGATAATCATGAATGTTGTTTTGAGGATGGGGTGAGTAGGGAATTCAGTTCATTTGCCACATATGTGCCCAATTCAATGGAATTTTTTTTTTACAGTTGTCAACCACCACTCACGGGCAAGAGCCCTATTCAAGGTGGGGGTGTAGTACTCTCAAAAGTTCCACCCTCTACGCAAATTACGCATATGAGGACACATAGACGCAGGCTTTAAGGTGAGGAGATTAATCCAGATAGGAAATACAGAAGATGGAAGAAATGTCCAACAAAACAATGAGGTGGTTGGGAAAGAAAGGAAGCAGCCAACAGCAAACTAGCCTTGGAGTTACCAATGTCAACACAGACTACTCGTGCGCAGATACAGCACCCTATGTGCTACTACGAGCGCGTCGTAAAGGTGGTGGTACGGCCCGAGTATAATTTCCCTCGAGCAATTGCCGCTGCGGTACCTATAGGAAAGAGATAAAAGCACCAACATCGCCTCGCAAAGATAGAAGGTTAGAGTGAACTGGAAAGTACAGAACAGTTTATCAGCCTTTTTGCCGTTACTCGACCGCTGTCCAAAAAGCCGGGTGAAAAACCAGAAGCCCCCCTCCAGATAATGAGTAGCAGTACTCCATACATGGCGGATGAGACCTTTGTACATAGCGGAGGCCAACTGAGAAACAGGAGGAAGCTCTCACAGTCTCAGAAGCAGAAACTTCCAGTTTTTGAGGCCGCCAGCAACCGTTGTGGATGTGACGTTTTTTTGTTCATGATTAAGCCGCCAAGGAGTTTAAAAATTGTCAACAGGAGGACGACATAACCGCGTCGAAAGAGACAGGAAGTTAGAAGGTATTTTGGAGAAGGAGATTTGTAAAAAGTTGGGTTTTTAAAGAATTGAATTTCACAAAGTTATTTCTATCCATCAGCGAAAGTAAAATCGGAAAGATTAAGACGAGAGGCAATTCCAGAAGTAAAAGTGGGAGTAGAATTGATAGAGTTAAAGTATGAAGGGTCAAGTCATCGGAATACGAGTGGATAGAGTTAGAGGTTGCAGGTGAGAAAGATCATTAATAGAAAAAGTTAGGAATAAAGTAGGAGAATAGACAGAACCCTGAGGACAACCACTATTGAAAGGAAGAAGATTCGCCCCATCAACAACAGCCTATATTGAGCGATTTGAAAAGAAAGCTAGATAATAAGTAAGCAAGAGAAGGAGGAAACCCCAAAGGAGGGGAGCTTGGAGAGCAAAGATGCATCGCCATCTCCGGTCAAATGCTTTGGATATGTCAAGAGCGCCACACCCAAGTCTCCCCGTGTTCCCAAGAGCCGAAAACCATTATAATCGGTTAGAGTAGGAATGTATATCGCCAGTAAGACTTCGTGTCAACGGAGAGCCGTAACTGGCGAAACGGATGAGTAATTCCCAAGATGATCTAAAGAAGTGGAGTTGAGGGTTTTCAAAGATCTTTAGAATAAGAAATACAATGGAGCTACAGGGGATAGTTTAGAAGGATCAAGAGCGGCCTTCCTTTTTTCAAAAAGAATAGGTTTGGACATGTGAGAGCTTCCAACTCTGAGGGAGGGAAAGTGCTAGTAATGAGACATAGAGATTATAGTTGAGCGAGGGGCCGATAAGATTGTCCTTTTCAGTTGGAGAATTAGCAACACTATGATAATCAGATCGAATAAGAGGAAAGGAAAGGTCAGATTTAACAGAAAGTTTGCTAGAGAATGAAAAGATTTGTCAGGTAGGAGAACCCAAGAAAGGTTAACGCACTTTCCTTGGTGATGAAAAGCCAGCTTTGCTCGTCGAAGAGTAAACCTGCAAACGATTTCTAGCTGAAATGAAAATTAGCGAAGAGTGATAAGGAAGAACGACCGAATTTTTCCATACCCGATAGGCACTGTCTCTAGCCTGAAATGGCCAGAGAATAAGCACGATCGAAAAATGGATAATGAGGAAAGAAAGATTTAGTCAATTTAGAAGGAATGGAATGAGGGAAGATAAAAATTTAGCTGAAAGAAAGGAATGAACCTCAGCTCATCCCTCAACGATTACAGCTCCCTCCTTATCTTGTAAATCTTTATACATCCATCATTATTCCTAATTGAGGTAGCCAATTTGCTATCATCTGCAAAACTTGGAAACCTTCCATTTAAGTCCCTGGTCTAAAAATATTTTATACATGTATGAGGAAGAGCCACTTGACCTAAGAATCGTTACGGACCGACAAAACATGGTTTTACCATCATTTCTTCCATTGAATAATACTTTTTTCATTTTCCATTGAGTTAACTAATTATTATTTATTAATTATTATTATTATTATTAAATTATTATTATTATTTATTATTATTATTATTATTATTATTATTATTATTATTATATTAATTATTTATTATTATTCTGAGACTTAAGGAATCAAAAATTTTTGATCGCTAAATATTTCGGGAAGGTTGAAACCCCCTGACGCCTCCGTCTACAATGCCTTTTATATATATATATAATTTATATATATATTATATATATATATATATATATACTATATATATATATATATATATTATATATATATTATATATATATATATATTATATATATATAATATATATAGAGGAGAGAGAGAGAGAGGAATTTTTAAATAGTTTTTTTTCAATTAATCGTCATATTGTCATCGTCATCGGCAAAATTGGCTCTAATCGTCATCGTCATCGGGAAAAATTTCATAATCGTCCATCACTAATAATATAATAATATATATGATATATATTATTATTATACTATATTATATATAATATATATATAATATATATATATTTATATATATATATATATATATATATATATATGTATAAATGTATATGAATATCTGTCCGTATACAATATACCTATACACGTAGAACAGAGATGGATCTATTTTAAGCTATTGATAGGACTGAAATTGGTTTGTTCTTCAAATTTTGTGGTGTAGTGTTTGTGTCTACCCTGGTTAGAAAAGCAAGAAATAGAGTATTACGATTTGGTAAAATCGGATTCCGATGAAGAACAGGACGATTTCTCCTGGCAATTCCTCTGAAAACCATCAAAGCATTTATAGTAGCATTTCCGCCGGTTGCGAGAAGCATTCAGTCCACGGGTAATCAGGTTGGTGGGTAGTCAGGAAACTGATCTCGAGTTGTTACAAGCCTAGCTGGCAACGAACCCAAGGGATGGGGAGACAGAATAACCCGGTGCCCATGGCAATAGTAAATCCCCAGATGCATGCTGGTGGGTAGCTAGGAAGATGATCTCAAGTTGTTACAAGCCTAGCTGGCAACGAACCCAAGGGAAGGGGAGACAGAATAGCCTAGTGCCTAGTGACGTAAGAGCCGTATGCTCTATAACTGCCACTGATATATAATATATATATATATATATATATATTATTTATTATATATATATATATATATATCATAGTGATATATATATATATATATATATGTTTCTATATAGATAGGTATCTATATAGATATAATAATGTGTGTAATATATACCTAATGCCTTGTTTTTTATTTAAGAAAGAATAGACCGTAGCAAAATATCTTCAAGACCCCAAACTTTCTGGTTTGAAGCGCAAAACAGTCTCCAACGGTGACTGGACACCACCTACGAGGTTCGAAACGAGACAAATCAGTTGAGTTTGTGGAGAGATTGGAGAGAGAAAGGAGAGAGAGTGACAACAGAATCACTTGTTTCCGAAGCCAAGGAGAAAGCCAAGTTTGTCCTATGAGTTTTAAGTAAAGATTTGATCCCATTCTCATAGATAATGTACCATTTTTTATCTCTTGAAGTTTTAACCATATCATTTGCGTATGATCTTTTGTCTTGTCATTCTTTACGTTCAAGAGCAGTCAGTTTAATATCTTTTAATTTATGATAGGTTTAATGGATAAAATGATTCTTGCATTAACCAAATTATATTTTGTTTTGTTTGAGTTGAGTCACTATCTTCTTTTCGATAGGTAAGACCAAAAGATTATAAAATGCGGTGAGAGGACAAAGAGTTTGCCAATGCTGTTACTGGCACTTGCCTAAAGCGCTTTTAAGAGAAAAGAAAGACAAAAGTAGTCCTCAATTTTGCTTCTTAATTTTAGGATTAAAAAAGAGATAGGTCAAGCACTCATTTTCCTTTCAAATTAAAACTGTAAATATAGAGAATTTACTTCAATTTTGAGTATTGAAAAGATCAAACAAAGACAACTTTTTGAATGTAGGTTGCATGCTAGTTTTAACCGTTCGAATACCTCGCTGATAAAAAACATCTCTTAGAGGTAGAAAAAAGGAGTAGGAATTGATAGAGTACTTCCCCTAAACAGGAAAGAAAATTTGGGTAATAGCATAAATAGTTCTAACTTTTTTTGTCACAAATTTCCCCTGAAAACCCCTCAGAAGGGAGTAGAAGCATTATATAAGTCTCATCCCGCCAGTCAGACCAAAAACAGTAAGTCTTAAGAAGCATGTAGTACAGGCCGCGGATCTCCCGCCTGATCTTTTAGACATAAGTGCCGATGCCAGACTTAATGCCCATTTTCCCCATATATCCATCGTATATATGCGTTTGCAAGAATATCTTACTATTTTACTATTCACTATTTATCCATATTCCGTTTAGAGCGTAGCCAAGAAAGTAGGGGGGAGATACTCCAAACAAAATATATATATATATATATATATATATATATATATATATATATATATATATATATATATATATATATATATATATATATATATATATATATATATATATATATATATATATATATATAAGTGAGCAACACTACTCACTTTGAGATGTAGGGATGAGCAGGCACATTAGATTGTCTAATCATTCTTTTGATGTTCTACAATCTCTTTCTAAGAATCTTTTATTCTTCTGTGCTAAAGCACTATTTTGTACAGCATTTTTATTTCATACTTTTAATACCCAACTCGGACGAGTATAGGTAATAAGTAATTGATGTTAGATTGGATTAAGAATGATTAACTTTAGGTTTGCTTTAATCTAATTTTTTTTGTTTATTATGCTGTAGAGACAAATTACTTGCACGATGTTTGCCTCACCAAAGGTTCTTCCTAGTCTACGATTACAAGAAGTTTTGACACAGGTTTAGATAGTTTGTTGGAGATGGCAGAGACAGTTATGCTGGTGACTGATGGGACAAGCACCGACAGCTGTAAAAAAGATCCAAAATCACACCTGAATCATCCTGATTCCCCCTTCGAGCATTTATAAGAGCGTAGGTAGGCTCAAATAAAGAGGTTTCAGCAAGGGCGGTAAAGCTCAGTTGATCAGAAGGTGATAGCCAGGCAAACGATCGAACAAAGTCAAACACAAAGGTAGTTACGTCAGGATGAATTTGTTGGTCGGTAGATAGTTTTGTTTGTAGTTTTGTTTCATTTAAATTTAAGCTAGTCTGGATTAACAATCAACTGCACATATAGCTAATAATTGATTGATTTTTAAGGGATTTCTGTGAATGTTTTTCTCTAGAGTATACACCTTATTGGTTTTTGTTAAATCTTTGCTCTAATACATGAAGCATACACTGTGTCATTCAGAGTCCCTGCAAGTTGGATTGAATTTCTGAGGCAAAACAGTGAGAACACTCTTATAGCAAAATGCCAAGTGAGACGCTGTATAATGAGAGGAAGTAAACAACAGTATCCCATTAGGCTAGAATTTTTAGTGGATTAAGAAAACATTTTTTGCAATATTGTAGCTATTACGTTTTTATTTTGCACGTTTCCTTAGATTGGATCAGTTTTCTTTTTTTACAAATATGTTCTATAAATTGACTGATTTTACACGAGAAACATCTGCCACACCTCTCCCTAAAGACCCTATTCACTGAGGATTCAGATACGGAAAAGTACCCTTAAGATTATAGAGGAAGGAAAGGAGAGATGGTAACGTTGTTTTGAGTTTTAAGATGATTGATCTTGAAATCTGAGAAATTGTCATAGGTCTTTTTCCAAAACACTCTTTTTTACCGGGAACAAAGATACTAACGGGGTACTCCTTTGGTAAGAATCAGAGTAAGATAAGGATAAGATACCCGACTTTCTCATCAATTTAAGAAAGAACACTGCTGTATTTTGCTTTGTTTTTATTTTTGTTTTACTATATATATTAGTTTTGACCAATATTCCATTTTCTGATCTAGAGTTTCCCCTAGTCATTAGCAACATACCAAAAGCTTTGACCACAAGTTTCTAAGAACATTTGAAAAATGAGCTGTATTGGGACAAGCCAATCCTCAAATTGCTTCCCAATCCAATCTCTGCAAGGTCACAAATTCAAGCGACAGGTGTTGGTTCGATTGACAGAGGCTACCTTTAGCCGCCGAATGAAATGTAGAAACTCAGTCAAATTTTGGATGGATATAAGGGTATAAATCTATTAGTTTAGTATATAGTTTATTTTATATTGCTTACTTACTTATTTTAGGCATAATTTTAACGATGTATTTCACAATTGTGATTGGAATGCAATGAAGTTTCTTTTCTGTTGGTAGAGCAACACCAAAGGGGCATTTGGTATATCAGTCTCGAGGACCGACGTAGTGAGAATTTTGCCCAAGGGGAATGGGAAAAATCTCCGGAAAATGTTAAGAGAGGCTTATAATTGCCACCGACACATGAAAAATACATCCTCATAACATAGAATTTAAGACAGATTTTAGTAGTTTTAGTCTAAAATTTGCTTTACAGTTTGTTTATTCTATAAGTCTAGGTATTCTAGTTATCTTCATAGATTTCTTTTGTATAAACTTATGCTTATAGCTGTGTTATAAGACGTCACGACGTTCCTCCCGATAAACCATAAATGTTCGAATAACATAGAGCCGTGTGAAAAGACCGAAAGGAACTATAGTGAAGATCCTGTTGTCTTATCCTCGCTTTAAAATGTATGACACTGACGTAGAGACAGGAGATACTGGAAGGGAACTATAGCGAAGATCCCACTCTCCTCAGTCTGTCAAATTTGTTTTAAATGAGAGAACTCGTGGATGCAAATATCACATATTAGCGTGCTTTTAGCTTTTGTATAGATTTAAACATAGATGAATAATCTTAAAAGTAATGTAATTTAATATTTTTTTTTAGATTTTTCCGAAGATATTCCTAATCTTAAGAGGATATTATTAATTTAATATAGACAGTGTCTATGATATTCCGATTTACAAATTGGTGCGAGATACCAAAATGCTGGAGGAAAAAAATTTTTTTTTTTCTTTCACTACTTGTTTTTATTATTTTAATACCGATATCCCGCCGGGGTTACACCTCACTTACGAAAGGGGGGCCAGATATTTTAAAAAATATTTTAAAAATCATTTCAAAAAAGAAAACTTTCTTTTTAAAAAAGAAAAATAATGAAAAACAATAACTCCATCGTTCCAATGAAGAAATTGATATCTTGATATCTAACTTCTGTAAATTTTGTAACTAATCTTAACGATAGTTTAGATGTAAGACATAAATCAAGGAATATTTAACATTCCATCCATAATCTTTTTGATTAGAATTAATGACTAACAACTAACACTAGTGACTAACACTTAACACTTAGTGCTTATGGATTCTAATACTTTTAGTCAGTAGCACTAATATTTTTAGTTGATAACACTAATATTTTTAGTTAATAGCACTAATACTTTTAGTTGATAACACTAATATTTTTAGTTAATAGCACTAATACTTTTAGTTGATAACACTAATATTTTTAGTTAATAGCACTAATACTTTTAGTTGATAACACTAATACTGTTAGTTAATAGCACTAATACTTTTAGTTAATAACACTAATATTTTTAATTAGTAGCACTAATACTCTTACTTTAAAGTTAGACTAAAATTTTGTTTTGTAAAATTAACAACTTGCTTTAGTTTTAGAGCATGATAATTTAATCTTAAAATAAAAAATAGTAGTATTAACATTCTGTTAACACTGTAGATAGCTTACTATGTTAAACTTTTCTATTAACCTTCTCATATTACTACTTCTATATTAGCATCTTTGACATTGACACCTTCCGACGATGTAAACACTAACAATTTTACTACTGACGAGTAATTGAAATTGTGGTCAGCATCCTTGCTAATAATTCCCTAAATATTAATAATCTTTATTACTAATGCTTAAAGAACTATTTTTTCTTATTAACAATGTTACTACTAATAATTTTAAGAATGAAAACTAGTGCTTAGCATGTCGTAAAAAAACAAAAAAACATAAATAAATATTTGCCGCTTTTGTAATGTTTAGATTTTAAAAGTAGAAATGGTTCCTAACCTGGTATACGAATGATCATGTTCAAAGACCAAGCTACGTTACCATAAGCTTTAATATTTCTAATTGTATAATCAAGCTTTACTAACACTTAAAGTAGTTAATGACCAAAGTATATAGGCCAGTAAAGTAGAGTAAAAAACTAACCTTCGAAAATAACGATTGTGGTAAAAATAAAAATGAACTTTAAGAAAGGTTATAAACCTACAGTTCCAAATAACATGATAATACCAAACTAATAAATCAAGTCTTTGAAAACTTGATAAAGAACCAGAAGTATTATAAAGTTAATAAATAAATTTACGTATGGTTAAAGATGATAACCACCCCATGTACTTATTATAAACCACCCAGTCTACGGACTTAGATAAGAAAGTTTAAATATCATTCCTTTCGAAAAACCTTAGAAACTTTTAAGTATGAAATATCTAGAGCGCTAGAAAACATTATGATGATGCATTGCCTTCAAGACTATACCTTTTTCTTTTTAAAGACAAAGAAATTACACTCTTACATGGTTCACATCCAATCCAAAGTATCCTATTTTCTCTATACATCCAAACTTTTGTTTGTACCAAACTTATTTAGGAAAAACTCTTTACTCTTCTAAGACGATTTAACCAAAATCTATTAGAATCTTTTTTCTTACTAACCATCTTGTATCAACACTTTACCAGAGATTCATGGTTAAAGAACTTGATTTGTCTCTTTGTGTTTATCACTCTTACTTGTTTTTTTTAACACTTTCTGGAAATATGCAATAGCTCTGCATTAATCAAAACTTTAATCAAAGTTTACTTTTCCGGGAAGGGAGACTTTATGGGAATTTCAATACTGGAGCCAGTATATAACGAATGCAACGCTATTGCACTGTTTATATTTCAAGGCGACACAATGTCCGGCATACCAGACATTCCTTTATACTTGTTCAACACTTTCCCACACCAAAGTCGATTTCCAAACGAAAACAAACCAATTCTTCATTTACATGTTCAGGGATGTTTCTTGCCACTATGGCACCATCTTTTCTTCAATCCTTTTTAAATAAAGGCTAAATTTCTATATCACAATGGCAAATGCTCCGCCCAGCGGAATGCACCTTTTTCAATAACAACCGAGTCCTTAGGTGGAAGGAAGCCGAGAGGATTTCATTCTACCTGCTGAGCCCAAACTACATTGTTGAGGTGAGTGTCTGTGTAACGAAAGTGACTAACCAGTGTAAAAGAGAAGAGTTTTGAGAACTCAGTAAAGACTATATAACATTATTAAATATATTGCTAGGTGCCCGCACTATTACGACCGAATAATATATGAATATATATGCTATATAAGATATACCATATATGTAGTATATATATCTATATATATATATATATATATATATATATATATATATATATATATATATATATATATATATATATATATATATATATATATATATAAATATTATATAATAAATATTATATATATATATATATATTATAAATATAATATATATATATGTTAAATTACATTCTATAGCTTAACTTTATATATAATTATTTAGTTGATTATCACCGAATTATTTACTAAAGGGAGGGTGGGAAAAGTATTATTTACTATTCTCAAGTAAAAACTAACAAGGCTGAGATCCTTAATATTAAAACTTTATGTCTGAGCGAGTATTGTATAGGTTTAAAAAATCACCATAATATCCATTGGAAAGTATGCGTATATATTATAATAAATATTAATATATATTTTTATATGTGGTTTACGATATATATAACGATATATATATTTAATATATAATATATTATTTATAAATGTTAGTAATTAACAATATATATAACAATAATAATATATATAATATACAATAATAATAATTGATTAAATATATTAAATTAATAATAATATAACACAACAAGATCTTAAAAAAAATCCGCATAAGGATTACCATACACAATAAACAATATAATTATAATATAAAATAATAATTAATATATAATAACTAATAATAATATAAATAATATAATAATATATATAAATATTAATAATAATTAATAAATAATTAAATCATAAATAATAATAATAATAATAATAATAATAATAATAATAATAATAATAATATAATAATATATAATAACTATCACCTTTATTTGTTTATTTAACTATTTAACTAGAGATATATAAGTATTATTGAAATATTGATTTTTAATATATTAATTTCAATAATTACATACTCTGGTTATTGAGCGGAATTTATATACCTTTCTAGAAAGATAGGCACCAGCGAGGAGTGCTGGAAATTTCAGTCCTAATCTGATGTCTACTACTGTATCTGATATATAATGTTATTAAGCTCCGCATACATGAAATTCACTATACGAATTTATATTTTGAATATATTGGCACTCGATGGTTAACCAAAAGTTCTAAAGTGTATTGTATATTAATACTCATACGTTATATTCTTGAGAAAAAAGCGATGGATCAATTATCTCGAACTTTATGGAAACACTCGTTTAGTAGTTTCCTCTAAATTGTTAAAAAACTCTACATATGGTTATAATTTCGACAACGCTATACGAGCATATCCACATGCCAGCACGAAAGGCTAATAAATACACAGCATAATGGAGTGCGTGAAGAGCTGCCCTCCTAAAGCTTATGACTACAAGGAAGGAATGCTCGTGTAACTAGAATCGCTCAATCGCTTGTATGAGATCACTATCTTAGGAAGATTATTTCAATATTATAATATATTTTATCTAGGTGCTCTATGAGTGTTGTACAGGGCGCCAACACAATCGACAGAGTTCTTTAAATCACACAAAAGTGCACCATATAGGCTAAGCAGATACGTAGGCCAAGTCGGAGAACTCATCAATGATTACACGAGTCGAACTAACACAGATATTTCTATACATATCGAGAGAACTCACAGAGAGCCAGTACTGAACCATGATTATATAAAGAGCTACGAGTCTGCATCCCTCGCACAGGAGAAGCGTGTAGAGCGCAACCCTACTAAAAGGAGCTGAGAGGAGAACAACCTTTGTCCTCTGTGCCATTGTGCATAGAGCAGCACGAGCCATAGATATCTGACGTCACGACAAGAGCAGAGATAAAGAACATTACTGGAATGAAACGATACAGAAGGTTTAAGAAAGATACAACATATAAACACAAGAGAAGTGAGAGAGAATATATAGAGAAAATATCTGACTCAATATGAGTCGCTATCTCACAATGTATATAAAACAAGAATTCCACCTTACTGGCCACGATATAAAGTTCTAATATGATACTAGCCGAGAAATTAGAGAGGAACTAACATGACCAATATATCGAACGATACGAGAAGATGGTCATACTATATCAATTAACAAACTGTTAACATAGAGTTAATACAAATTCATGTGAGGAGAGGAGAGACTGCCAATTGCTGAAGTTAATGAGAAATCATTTGTTCCTTGAGAAACCATGGCAATTTGATGAATGTAAAGTTTTAACATTCATTTACGTATTAACATCATTTGACAGAAAACATAGAAAGCACAGGGAAAGATGGTAAGTTCTATCAGTAGCTATTTCATAATCGGTATACCTATATCATAATATGACCATATATAGACAGGATAGGTTCTGATTCACTGGGTATGTTCAAATAACATATATTATTTATATAGGAGATAACATGAATCAAATGACTATACTAATAGATAGACTGGCATATAGTTCGTCTATCGTACCAAATACACAAGAAAATAGGCTACGTACACAATGATGAGAATGCTCTCCACTATCGTAACCATACCGAGCCTCTGTGATAACCAACTAAATATGCACTAATGAGCCTAAAGATCTTACAAAAGATTAATTACATAACTGCTCACACACATGAAGATATAATTAAGATAGAGAAAGCCTAAGTACTTATATTTATTGATCTCAAAGTAAATAAATCTCACGTTGAGCTAAGAACTTATCCTGACGAATCCTCTAAATGCTTTATATTCTTCAAGATTGTAGATTTATCGGTTATAATTATTATTTTCTCTATAATATACGTGAGGAAAATGTGATGCCAGAATATCAGCCATTCCCTAGAGCCATAATGATCTAAAGGAAAGAATTAATAGATTATTTATCATATTACATTAGGTTGTAAAGCTCATAACTTCTCTTCAATTGGCTATATCTGATTATAATGAATCTAAAAGATTAAATATATTTGTAATTAGTTTAGCAACTTATTTAATAATGTATACTTTATTATGATACTGTAGCTATTGACCATTGCATATAAAGTCACACTATCGAATGTGCATATAATTATTATAAAATCAAATCCTTTCATAGGTTAGTTATTGGTATTTTAAATTAGTGATTAGTAATATGTCACAGTATCTGTAATCAGTTTGATTCAGGAAAGTGTGGTTAAGGAGTTAGAAAATAGTAATATTTATTATATTGAATAACTCCTCGTATATTTCAGCATCCTAATTATAAATGCGGATGGTAAATATGTAGATATGTTATTATATATAGTAATAAAATACACTATTCAACTCTAAATATTAAAATACTCACATTTTTATGAATGATGAAATAAATAAACTGATATCATTATTTGAGTAATTTTTATATAAATACTATATAGTTAAATTATAATTTATCAAAATATTTTTTACTTAGATATTTTTTTTTCTTAATTCAGTATATATATAATAGTAGTGATTACTAATTTTTTATTATTTTTAAATATAAGGCAAATATATACATAATTACTTATTGTAGCTAGATCAGAATACAATTAATATATATATATTTAACGTATATAAGCATAATATATATTAAATATATTTTATATGACTTTATCACTATACCCCTAACCTTATATAGATACCGTTATAAAATCTATATCATTATTTAATATTACTTATATGTGTTATATTTGAAACAGATTATAGATTCTCTTATATATTTGAGATGATTTACCAGTCATAGTAGTGAGCTAATACTATTTGATTTACCATATTATTTAACTTTATAAGTATTGTATGTTATTATTACTATGGTATTATGATAATTTATCCAGGTGAAAGCATTCTACCCTCATTTTAATTTATCATACTCACGAACTAATGTCAAGTGAGTGAGATTTTATATAATAGTTGAGAAAAATCCAAAATGTGATTATACTAAAAATAATTAATTTTATACAGAACATACCTATTTACATACCAAGCTCTGTTAGTTCTGGGAGTAATCAACATCCGAGTAAGTATTCTCTTGCCGTATTATCCTCTCATACTTAATGAGTTTCCTAGGAATATATTGATTTGCCACATTTATACATATAAATGATTATTCCTTGCATCAAACTTTCAACATCATTCATAGTACCTTACATTCACAAATGCAGGTAATTCAATTTCAATAGTATATTATTATACCTTATATACTTATTAATCCCTATTAATCAGAAATTAATATTACCTATTATTCGTATAATCTATACTATAAC
The DNA here is from genome assembly GCA_015478945.1 of Trachelipus rathkii. NCBI lineage: Eukaryota > Metazoa > Arthropoda > Malacostraca > Isopoda > Trachelipodidae > Trachelipus > Trachelipus rathkii. Next base: position 18,526 of record JABUQX010107528.1, read on the forward strand.
TTATTATTATTGAAAATACAATTAGCCTTTCCATAAAATACTGGAATCTACTGATATATACCATTTAACGTATCCTAATTACCTAGTATATAACAATAATATACTTTATTCAACTAAAATACTAGATTTTTATTATATTGGCAGTGATGTTAGTAAATATAAAAAAAACTAATTGATATTAAATATTAAAATAAAGAAAGTGCATTATAACATCAATGTATGAGTATTTAAGACATCATTTACTCTACTTCATTACTACATTATAAGTACGTTATATACTCATCACTCTTAATTATTCAATGTGGTTATATGACATAATATTAATAAGTTAATATAGTAAATTTTATCTCCACCATATGTCTCCGGCAGCTGCCAGAGCTCTTCAACTCGCGCAAGAAAAGCAACAACAAGAGTCGAGTATTTGATATTCTCAAAAAACCTTCCAAAGATTTTCTTCTTACTAGACCTAGTATCGGATATTTAGAGCGGTTATGAGTACGCTGGTTCTATACTCAAACTAGATTCTTAGAACGTCAAACGGGGCTCCTTGGCGTTCTTTTTCAAGTGCTTCCCTGTGACTGGATGAGTTAAAATAATGCGATTGCATAGCTCTTTTTAAAGTGAATTGCTATCGCCATTTACACTATACTTACTCTATTTAAAAAAACACTTCTGTTAATTTATCAATATTATCTCGAATGAGGCTCATCGTTATATATTCATATTAATGACTCTTCACTGATTTCACCAGCCCCATATCACCTATATATACATTATATATAATATATATATTAGCCATTTTAACTTAGGTACCTTACTACTGTCAAACAGTCTTATCCACGGCGAAAGTACACGTCATCTGAGTTACATATGATCAGTATCACAATCAAATCACTGAATTCGATAATAAACTCATATCAAGGGTTGCTGAGAACATCCCTGAGTATAGCACTCTATCTTCTAGTATTAATCCATATCTCCTCTTCCTTCTCTCAACTACGAAGAGATGTCCCGCCTTCAGCAGCTGGAGGAATTTATATTCCCAGCTAAATCTACCTTAGACATCCAGAGTGTGGAAGTCTTCGATTTCCCCCTCCCACTTCTATGTGATATGTCTTCTCGTCTGCCCCGCCCTGTTGTACCTACTTCCATGCGTTGCCTTGTCTTTAACACCATTCACAACGTCTCGCATCCAGATGTTAAAGACTCACAGGTTAAGGTTGGCAAACTCTTTGTTTGGCCATCCCTTCTACAGGACGTTAAGCTTTAAACTAAACAGTGCCTCAGTTGCCAACGTTCCAAGGTCCACAGGCATACTAACGCTCCTATGTAGCAATTTCTTCCTCCCGGTCAACGCTTCGACCAAGTCCACATAGACTTAGTTGGTCCTCTACCTTCTTCTAACGGCTAAACCCACATCCTTACCTGCATCGACAGCTACACTCGCTGGATCGAAGCCATCCCTTTGCAAGATACTTCCAGTGAAACCATCGCCCAGGCCTTTCTCTTCAACTGGATTGCTAGGTTCGGTACTCCTTCTACAATCTGAATAAACCAAGGTAGACAGTTCGAATCTAACCTGTGGAAAGACCTCATGGTTGTCATCGGTTACTAACGCCTCCGCTCCTGTAGTTACCATCCCCAGGCTCAAAGAATGATAGAGCGTTTTCAGCGTTTTCAGCGTCAGCTCAAAGCTTCCTTGATGGCGCACGGTAATCCCGAAAACTGGTCGGAGACTCTTCCCCTCGTCCTTCTTGGCATTCGGAACTCCTACAAAAAGAACTTGCAGTGTTCATCCACTGAACTCGTGTACGGTTCCTCCATTCACATCCCTGGTAAATTCATTCCCCCTTCTCCCACTACTTCGGATCATCACACCATCCTCGCTCGCTTTCGTCAGTGTGCTGATTCTTAGAATCCTTCCCTACCCCGTCAGACTCGCCGTGCTACTTACATTCCTTCCGAACTTAACTCCTGTTCACACGTTCTGGTTCGTCACGACTCTCATCACCGTCCACTCCAGGCCCGATACGACAGTCCCTTTTTTGTGTTGCAACGTCACCGCAAGTACTTCTCTCTTCACAAGGGATCCAAAAGAAAATAATGCGGGCACCGCAGCTCGGAATCTTTACACACAAATTTAATACAATAACTACAGTCATTTATTCCCCTTTTCTATTTCTGCCCTATCACTTTCATGTATACAATATATAGTTCCAACCACTACCACGTATATACCCATTCTTCATGTTCCTCTGTTTTACCATATATCTTATGCTTATATACTATAAATAAATATAATATATAATACTTATATATTATATATATATATATTAATCACTCTCACCGTTATGTATTTATACTATGTTATGTTATTACTTATTTCACGCTCGTTCATGTATTATATATATATCAGGCTATTTACTCATTTATCCTCCCAACCACACCCCCTATACCTATATATTATATATACTCAGCTACTAATAGTTATCACCTCCATCTTACTCTCGTTTCGCTATTACTAGTTCGTAACCACTTCTCCGCTACCTATCTTACCTCTACCAAGTTCTTCTCTTCCTATTTCAGAGTCGTATGCTGGTTATATCAGGTATTTGATATATATACCTTATTTTCGTATCTACTGATTGTTTAACTTCACTATCTATGAGATACTTTATATCACCGTATACGGCATTATATATAAGTGAGTATTTGAAGTTGTACCTATTTAGTATATATGTATATATATATATATATATAAGTATATATATAGTATATATATATTATATATATATAATATACTATAATATATATATATATTATAATATATATTTCTAGGTGATATTTGGTGAAAAGGGGTGTTTTCAGCCGCAGTCAAGGGAAGAATAATAAATTGAGAGGTGTTCACGCGGTCAGGAACATGCGAAGATCTTAACATGGGTTATAGGGCGACAGGGCTAGCAACCCGGTCCTTTCTTTTTTGCTTGAATTACTCTTGGTCCAGCGTTGGTATCTTATGCGCCTAAGCAAGATCCTCTGGAAAGCTCTAGGAAGGCGAATTTTGAGGCCTAATGGGAGAAGATGCTTGTTCTACTGAAAGGGCTAAACCCCTACCTGAGAGTGCTTAACTCGAGGACTGGGGTTCAAACCATTGCGCTGAGAAATGGCTTTTTTGACTATTTTAAGGTTAAAAGTTTTGGACCAGAAGTAGAAGACGCTGGACCTACCGACAGGGCGAAAGCTTTTCCTGGAAGTTGCTATGGAATATATATATATATATATATATATATATATATATATATATATATATATATATATATATATATATATATATATATATATATATATATATATAATAGTATATATATATATACATATATTATACTATATAATATATTATATATATATATATATTATATAATATAGAGGCAAAATATAAAATCGATTTTCATTTAAAAACTTGGACCACTTTGGGTCGTTTCATATTGAAGATTAAAACTTGAATTGATATTTATTTATTTTATCGACTTTTCCGGCTACTTTTGGCTGTTTTATCGCCAATAAAGCAGCTGTGTTTAGATTTTACTATTTTTCTAAGAGTAAAAGATCAACAATTTTGACCTAATTTATGAGTTAGTGGGGAATAACACATAAAAATGCACACACATATACACTCGCGCGCTCGTTTGTGTTTTATAGAGATCGTGACAAGTGTTGGAGGATGGAAATTGGGGGAAGGAGTTGTTGGGGTGAAGGAGAACTGGGGATATTTTTTTCCAAAATGAAGAAAAGGATGTATTGAAAAAGTGGTCAATAAAAAAAGTATCTGTGAAATGAAATATAATTTCATTAAATATAATGCAAGTTCATTTAAATATTTTGGAATAACAATCTAGTGATTATGATTCTTATTATTATTTATTACATTATAAAAGTCATAAAAAATTGTAGGAATTCTCTTACTTCACAAGAGGACTTTCATCTTTCTAAGAAAATGTAATTAATAAAATCTATTGTGGAGGTAGAAACTTTTTAAAAAGATTAATTTCACTTGTTTTTATGTTTTATGTTTTTAATGTTTTTGTTTTTATGTTTTTCACTTGTTTTTATGTTTTTTATGTTTTTCACTTGTTTTTATGCTTTATGTTTTTTATGTTTATATGTTTTTCACTTGTTTCTATGTTTTATGTTTTTTATGTTTTTTATGTTTTCACTTGTTTTTTATGTTTTATGTTTTATGTTTTTTATGTTTTTATGTTTTTCACTCGTCTTTTATGTTTTTTATGTTTTATGATATAACAAGAAGCGTATTTTACTTTATCTTTTCATTAAAGGAAATTTTATGTATGTTTTCATGTTTTTAAAAGAAATAAAATAAAAAAAATGGTTTTATGGTTTTATTGAAACCTTCAACATTGTCCAATAAAGACCAAACTTCCTTTCTATATAAATCAAGGCTACATGCCTATGTGAAATTTTAAAAATTGTTTATGAGACTCTAAAATATTTTGTTCTGTTATATATGATCCAAGTAAATTAAAAGGATTAGAAAGTTTCTCATGAATAACTCTTCCTTTCTTTTCGCCACCATTTCTTTCAATTACGCAGAGTTCTGCCTTTTTTCCGCCGAATCCTTCTTTTCATCGCCAGAAGAATTCTCTTCTTTCACCACCAGATTACCTCCATTAATTGGCTACCGAGAGACTTCTTTTTCACACCTTGGTCTTTCTTTATTAACTTGTATATTCTGTTATCTACCTAAAAAGTCGTTCTGTACTTAATGTTTCATTTCTCTGCAATCTTTAATACTACAAGCATTTACTGCTCAACACAGACCTAACCTAGCTGCATAGTATAATATCATGTACATTTGAGATAGAAATAATTCTTTATCTCCTTTCCTTACCCTCATATTCATTTTTTCTTAAGTAGTTTATTATTTGTTATTTAGTTGTTGTCGTCTATCATCTTTATTCCTTCTCTTTTTATCTACGATTAGCTATGATTGAAACCTTTTAACATTTAAGTATCTTTGAAAAAAAAATTACGATATACATAATCTTCATAAATCTCCTCTAATTTCTCTTCAGAGAATAAATATTCATACATTCAGTGTCATATTACGATCTTGAAGTCTCTCCAACTAAGCTTGAAAATCATTTTGTTTGAATCCTTTAATAATAAGTTTCAAGTTCTGAGAGTTTCAAATGATTTTGTTTTCCCTTGGAATGTTTGATTAAGAAAAATGGGACAAACCTTTGGGAAGAAGGCTGTTCTTTATATTATTAGACTTTTTTTTATTAAAAATTAAGTATTCCGTTCATAATTTCAAAGCATAAAGTGGGACAGTCAAAGTTAACCCGATCTAACTCAACCTAACATAGGTCTATCGGGGTGCCTAACCTAACCTTAATCAATGACTCCGATAACCCTTTCTAGGCAAGGAAAATAGACTACCATTCTTTTTAATCATATAAAAATAAAAACCATTAAATTTCCTGAAAAAAAGGATGCCACTCTGGTAAGTAATGCATCATATGTGTTCATGCACACAATGACATATTACAATCTTGAAGTCTGATATTTTGTATGATAAATTTGCCAATCCTCCGACAAGTCCTGTAATAATTCTGACTATTCACTTCTGAGGCGTTTTCTTTGCTTACGTAAATGCGTTTATCATTGTTGTTTACAAATTGCCTTCAACCTTATGCCTAAGGCAATTCCTTAATTTGAACATGCTCATTCAAAGAGGTTTACATATATACATAGATGCATGTATACATAAATATAAATATTTATGATTGGTTTGGAGGTACATAAAATTGGTCCATTTTTCAGAGTCAGTTAAATGGTTAGTTCTGAAATAGAAAAACATGATTCATATATAATAGTACATAAAAGCAAATTGTTTCATTTTTAACCTCAGCAACGAAATCGTTTCTACCCCCTATCCCCGAAACTTTTAACGAATTCCCCCAACCTCCTCAATTCTTGGTAGAGTGAAATAATTTTACATTTTAATGTTTATACTTTCAAAACTCCGTTATTTTCTCAAGCGAATTTACGACCTACTTTCCAGTACTTTTATTTAACTCATTTATAACCATTTCGGATCTTTTAAAAAACAGAATTCTGGAACGTGGAAACCGAAGTAATTGATATTGGAGTTTTTTTGAGAAACGTTCGTTTAATAATAATTAATACAAATGAGCTTACTGCTCAAAATTATAAGAACTTGAGATGAATATATTGAACGGATGAGTCTTCAGCAATAGTTAAAATATTTTCTTTTTAAAGGAGTTTAATTAAGAAAAACAGTTATTAGTTATAGTGACTTTTAAAAAGAAAATTATATTGAGAATCTCTCTGTCTCTCTTTATCTCTCCTCCCGTCTTGTCTCTAATCCATGATCTCCTTCAATCTTTCCCTTACTTCATTCTTTTCACGTGTCCAAACCATCTCATAAACCATTCCAAAACCGGCTCCATTCCCAGTTCTCTCCTCACCAACTCACTCCTCATTCAGTCTCTCAACGATACGTGCCTAATGATTCTAAGCAGCCTCATCTCCGCAACTTACATTAATTGATGCTATCCGCACTGTAAGGAAAAACATCAAGGGTAGGGTGGGATGGTTTAACACGGCATTTGGTTTCAACATTGGTTTAACCATGCTTATAAGCCACATGAAAAAACCAATGGTTTAAACAGAAGAAATCAATAAACTGTAAAAATATTAATAATTGTCTGATATTTATGGTTTCTTAGCATGTTCGATATGGTTTCTATTTTTTTCATCTGAATAAGGGAACACAGGGGTGGGGAAGGAGAGGAAGAGTAACTGTGAAGCGGCATTTAAAGTATGTTTTGCTGATTTTATATTATGTGAGATGATTATTTATATATATTATATATATGGTATAATATATTATAGTATATATAATATTTATATAATATAAAATAATAATATATATTATATATATATTTTAAATTAATATATATTATATATATTATAAATATTATATATATATATATATATAATAATTAGTATATATATATTTTATATATATATAATATATATATATATATTGAAATATATATATATATATGATATAATATATATTAAATATAATATATATATATATAATATATATATATATATATATTTTATATAATATATATTTATTATATATTATATATATATTATATATATATATAAATATATATATATATAAAAAGTGGTATAGTAAATTATGTAGTGATGTGATAGTATTATGAGTAGTCTTATAATATATAATAGTAGTAGTTATATAATATATGATATGGGTTGGTTGATGGTGGTTATATGATATGGAGCTATATAGACGGTGAGTGGAGGGTAGGGTGAGGGGTGAGGGGGGTAGGGTGATAGGGTGGGTGGAGGTGGAGTGGAGTGTGAGGGTAGGTGTGGAGGGTGGGTGAGTAGTGGTGGGGGGAGGGGTGGAGGGGTGGGGGTTAGGTTGAGGGGGGGGTAGGGGTGTATGGGGGAGTGCGTGGGTGGGTGGTGGGGGGTTGTGGTGGTATTGTGAGTAGTGGGTGATGGGTGGGTGTGATTTATGTATATATTTGTAAATTTCATTTTAAAAGACTCTATTCAATCTGCGCCTTTCAGGGTTTTGTAATCCTGCGTATTTACTCCAATAATTAGATTATAAAACTCATTTGTGAGTGTGTGGCCACATCAACCAAACTTCAATGCATTGGTTATACTGCTTATGCGCTCATAATTGAAGAAATATAAATATTCACATATACACATTCATATAGCAGATTTAATAACAAAAGTAAGAGAGGAAAATAGATCAGGAGTGAACAGAAGCTCATATTGTGCATAGTTTTTAACCAAGATATCAGACCACAGTACTTCCAGAGGATGAGTATTCAAAGCAATGTGATATTTTTGGAATATAAAATTAGAGCAATCTTCTCCATTTCATAAAAGTTACCTATTTGATGAGCCTCTGTTGTCAGCAGTGACTCATCATCTTGTAAAGATCTCTCAAGAAAGAATTAGAATAGAAGTGTCCAATAGTATAAAATATAAGCATGATTGTCGAGCAACTTCGATCACTGCATAATGTGAAAGGGTATTTTCAACTTTTGGACTTGTGACAGCAACATTAAAAATAGGTTGGGAACAGCTAAAGCGGGAAATTAGTTTTTTTTTTGTATTTAACAATTCTTATTGATAATTTCAGTTTCGCTTTTAATGATGAATCTCTTCTCTCTCTCTCTCTGCTCTTCTCATTCTCTCTCTCTCTCTCACTCTCTCTTTCTCTCTCTTCTTCTCCATCTTCTTCTCTTCTCTTCTTTCTATATATACTTATATATATTATATATATATATTATATATATATATATATATATATATATATATATATAAGGCATAAAGAATGAACATTACGAGCTATAACGCTTAAGAAAAGAAATTTAAAGGGAAATAAGAAATTCACGAATACTGGAATACTTTAAATTGAAGTAAACTATTCTTTTTTTTTTTTACTTATTGGGTAAAAATAATAAAGTTAATTTAACTTTTCAGATAAGAGTTTTATAGATTATAATCAATACCTCTTTTTTTTATTTATAAGTTTTATGTTAAAAGCCAAAAGTATATAATTTATGACAGTTATACAGATATATCCGAAAAAAATTTGAATTTAAAGATCTAAAAGAATTATATTGAGGAGTTACTAAATTATGTTACACATGTGATAAAGCGTGCAATATGTGTTTTTTTTGGGCCTTTATAGGCATATAAAACCATACAAATAATTCTTTGAACATTGGATGTTAATTACCATCTAAAAAAAAACAATGGTTATATGTATTTTTTTTATAAAAACATGGTTTTTTTCCTACCCTAATCAAGGGTAATAATGCTTTCTGTGTCTCCGTCTGTCATCTGACTGAAAGAAAATTTCCCTTTATGCAGTGGCGGAAGAAAAAAGACAGTAATCAAAGTCTTTTATTTCACAGTATCAACGTTAGAACAAGTAAAGTTTGATTGCACTCTTTGACGATAATATAAATATTAGAAATGTATTAATACCAGAAAAGTTGCAACAACTATTTGAATCACAACTCTTTATCACAACTAATCTCTATTATTATATTGATAAATTGCATATTTGCAGAGAAGAGTCCGATTGGATAGTCGAGAAGAAAATTCCCCAAGTGAATTATAATTAATGTCAATATATAGTCTACAGCACTGAGGGTGTTCCACTACACATATTAGTATATTATATAAATATGCCCATATATAGAATAATAAATAATAGGTCTGTAAAAAATATTTATATTATATATTATAAAAATATATACTATATGATATAATATATAATTATTATATTACTAATATATAATATAAATCACTTTTAGAACTGTTATTGACGAGTATTTTATAATATGCAAATATATAGAAAGCAGCAGCGGATTAGAACATGTAAATGGTGATGTAATGATGGGGATAAGCATGAAAGGGTTATAAAGTTATCAAGGTGAAGTGGCAAATTATTAAGCATGAATATGCAAAGCAATTAAATCTTAAATAAATGGAGAGGCAAGCATTACCTTATTTTTGTTGATTAATGTTCGTCTATGCATTGTCTAATTCTAATGTTGTTGGAGGCCGGGGGGGGGTTTGTTTTCGGGGGGGGGGGTGGGGGGGGGGGGGGGAGCGGGAGAGAGAGGGGGGGATTAGAGTTTTTGAATATCTCCTTAATTATATGTGTTCTCCTAGACTGCCCTGAAGTAATATAGATAAAAATCTTTGAAGCAATCCAGTACTTTTTCCTCGACAAACCATCAAACATACACTAAAACCTATAATAATAGTAAATATTACAAGCTAGTATCTACACTAATATATATCTATTAACTAATTATATATAAAAACATATATTATATATATGTAATTAGAATATTTATTATAACATTATATATTTTTATTTTTATGATTTAAAAAAATTTAAGATTATACATACAAAACATATATTTATAATGTATATAATATATATATCAATAATTATGATATATATATATATCACTAATAATAGTATTATAATATATAAAAGTATATATATATATATATATATTATATATATAGATATATATATATATTATATATATTATAAATTATTTAATATATATATACTATTATATATATATATTAAATATATATATATTATATATATTATTAATACTATATTATCGATTATATAAATATAAATTTTTATAAAAATATAATAAACATGTTTAAAACCTGTTAATATGAATATTATATATATTATCTATAAAGTATAATATATATATAGAACTAAAGTATATAATATATATATTATATAGAATATATACTTAATATATATAATATACTATATTATATACTATATTTATACTATATAATATATTATATATAATATATATATATATATATAAATATATATAAATTATAAATATATTAAGTAAAGTATATATACTACTTATATATATATATAATTAATACTATATTATATATATATCACTAGTAATACTATATTATCACTACGTAATAATATATATTATACTTACTACCCTATATAGACCAATATAATTTATATAAACAAACCCAAAGAAAAAATATAATATATATATATATTATAAATAGTAATATATATCTATATATAATTATATTATATATATATATATATATATATATATATATATATAGTATATATATATATATATATATATATATATATAATTAACAGGCGCATATATATATTTTTACATTTAAAAATTTGTGATATTTAGGTCGTTTCATGTTGAAGATTAAAATTTGAATTGATATTTATTTATTATATCGACTTCTCTGGCAACAATTTAGCCATTTTATTGCAAATAATTTATGTGCTAGTTGAGAACAACATAAAAATCATGCACACACATGCACGCGCGAACTTGTTTGTGATTTGTGGAGAAACTCGAGAAGTGATAAGAGTTTTAGTTGGGAGTATTGAAAATGGGGAAAGGAGTTGTTGAGGAGAAAAAAAATTTGGTGTATTTTCCAAATGAGGAAAAGAATGAGAACCAAAGGTTGGTAGTAAAAGTTTTTCTGTGAAGCAAAGTTTAGTTTCACCAAATTTAATGTAAGTTCATAATCCTGAAACGTTAATTTTGCCATTATCTATTTTTACACTGCAAAAAAATGTCCAAATGAATATCATAACGTAAAGAGAAAATCTCAAAATATAATTTTTAACGCCGAAGAGACCTTTTACCTTTAATTAAGTAGCTTCACCAATTTATTTTTCCTAATAAATAAACAAAGAAAAAAATTGTTGTGAAATTTATGTCACTTTTTAGTTGAGGCATATTTTTGCTGCAAATATATTGTTATAAAATTAGTGTGAAATTGTGTAAGAATCAAGGACTTTCTTCGTTCTACGAGGGTGATTTCCCTTTCATCACAAGGCATGTCATTATCCAAAGAACTTTCCCCTATCTACACCTTGTCTGCTTAATTGTATAAAATAGGTTTTTACAAGAAAGCTCCTTACTTCCAGAAACCTTTTATTTCTATTTGTTTTTAAAACAATTAAAACAATTGAATGTAGTTGAAAAAATCAATGGCGGAGGGAGAAACTTTAAAAAATAAAAATAGACCTTGTTTAATATCTTTTATGTCCCAGTAACGTATTGGGGTTGCCTAATCAGTTAAAACTGTGCTCTTCAATAAGGTGTTGCCATTTCAGTGAGTTTCAATTTATTTTTTATTTACCTTGCGGTGTTTGAATAAGCAAAAAGTGAAAAACAAATAAGTCTATTCTTATTTTTACTGGGCTTCCTTTGCCAAAATTTAAAAAAAAAATCGTTTAAATTTCTAAGCACAGAAATGTGGTTTTCCCAGTTAACCCGGTTTAACCCAAAGTCGGAGCAGCATTTGGAGCCGGTAAAAAATATTACCAGCTTCGCCGCCCTTCTACCGGGGTGCAATTCTGTTAAAATGGATCAGACCCTACTTTTATGGCTCATTCGGCTTAAATTTATGCTATGAAAATAAACTATATTCTCTTTTATCGTATCACAAATAAAACCATTAATTTGTCTGAAATTATATGTTGCATAAAATAATATATCCAGTATAATATAAAATGAAGAAGGAGTAAACCATTGCACTCTAAAAATCATTTGTATAAGAAATTCGCCATTGCTCCATCAACTTCTTTAGTTATTCTGATTATTCACTTCTTAAACATTTTCTTTGGTTACCTAAATATGTTTATCTTTGTTGTTTACATATCGTACTCAAAATTTTGCAAGCTTTATGCCTCAGTCAATTCCTTAATATTAATTCACTCATGCAAGCAGTTTACTTACATACGCACATAAATATAAATATTTACGATAAACTTGGAGGTACGTAAAAATGATCTATATTTCAGTCAGTAAAAGGTTAATTCTGAAATAGAAAAATATGATTAATGAAAGTAAATAAAAACAAATCGTTGCATTTTTCACCTCGACAACGTAATCGTTTTTTACCCCCATTTCCCCAAACTTTTAACGATTTCCCCCAACTCCTCAGTTCTTGGTAGAGGGAAATGTTTTACATTCTAATGTTTATACTTTTCAAAACTCCGTGTTCTTCTCAAGCGAATTTAAGACCGGCATTCCAGTACTTCTATTCATCTTATTTATAACCATTTTGGATCTTTTAAAATACGGAATTCTCGTTCGTGGATACCGAAGCAATTGATATTGGAGTTTAAGAGAAACATTCGTTTAATAGTAATTAATACAAATGAGTTAAATGTTCAATATTATAAGAACTTGAAAGAAAGATATTGAACGAATGAGTCTTCAAAAATAGTCTTTAAAAATTCCTATGTCATAACAGGTCAGTATATATATATATATATATATATATATATATATATATATATAATATATATATAATATATATATATTATATATATATATATTATATTATATATATATAATTATATATATATATATATATACTATATATTATATTATATATATATAGTGTGATGTAGCAACCGCGCCTCTACCACCCTTTTCGATATGAAGGAATAGAGATATAGGTCTGAAACTTGGAATATAATCTATGTATGGGTTAAGGACGAAACAGGGGTAAATTTCAAGTCTGTAGGATGTATATAGAGGGGGGTGCCCACCCCCGAGGGTGGACGCCGATATTGCGTTTACGCCCTTGTTGCGTGATCTGAGCGATCAAGATTAGGCCTAAATCGAGCACTTGGAGGTCAGACAGACGCGAAGTCTGTCTGACCGACAGACCACAGACCGACAAGGTCTGTTGTTTGGTCTGTCTGTCTGTCTGTCTGTTTGTAATTATTTTATATTATTTTTATTATTATTATTATTATTACATCGAAGAAGTGTTTCGGAAGGAAACACTTCTGAGTTGTTTTTTAAGCCTTCTGCGTCACCTTCTGGGTATCCTTCAGCACCGCACGCGCAACCGCACGCGCCGCACCGCAACCAATTCCGTCTCAATGCCTCTGAAGTTTTTTCTTATTATTATTATTATTAATTATTTTATTATTTAATTTATTATTATTATTATTATTATTATTATTATTATTATTATTAGGTTAGGTTAGGTTAGTTAGTAGTAGTAGTAGTTAGTAGTAGTAGTAGTAGTAGTGGTAGTAGTAGTAGTAGTAGTGGTAGTTGTTAGAGTTATCGTATCGTGATAAAATTTGGAGTGGTGTTAGATGGGGAGGTAACCTTGGTGTATACGATGTTACGTCCCCATGGGTCCCCCCAAAGGGGACCCCACCCCCATTAAAACCAAAATCGAAGTGTTCGTAGTAAGGTTGAAATTTGGTGAAGAGGATTCCAGAATTGATTTACTAGAAAGACTTGGTATTCGGAAATCATGATGAGTTGGCTCCCGGCACCGGTGCTGGAGCCTATGCGGTGCGAGTTAATAAACATTCGTAAAACAAATGTGGTGTTTTATATAGGTTATTGAGACCGTAGAACTCAAATATGATGGTTATAAGTCCGTAGGGGGTGTCTAGGACCCCCATTGAGGGGGGTTCTGACTGAAAAAAAGAGCACAGAGTGCAAAACAGAGGTTGAAGGAGGAAGAAAGAAGGATGAAAGATGAATAAAGAAGGAAAGAATGAAAAAGGAGTCTGACTCAGAGGAGTAGGAGATGACACCCGCACCGGTGCTGGCTCCGGTGCGGTGCCGAGTTATTAAATATTTGTGTAATGATACAATACTGGTGTCTTTATATATGTTATTGGGTCTGTAGATTTCGAAAATAATGGTTTCAGAACCATCAACGAAAAAAAATAAATAAAAGTAATAATAAATAAAATTTCTTATCCTTTTTAATGTTTATAACTTACAAATTTTACGCGTTTTTTACATACCTAAAGCAGTAAATCAGTAAATCAAACCACCATCCAGCCCCCCTCCTACCACCCTACTGTCCATCCGTGATCTATTGATCTATTGATCTATTGATTCAACTCACATTTCGAGTATCATTTTGGATAAACATAACATAAAATCAAGTTCTTTATAGAAGATCAGACAATATATGCTGACGTAACAAAGTTTTCACAGTATAAAGCTTACTTAGCATCATCTGAACTATGAATACAACCGCACAACGAGAAACCTAGACCACAATCTAAACAGGAATAACGGTTAACGTTAACAGAGTTTCACACTTAACAACAGTAAAGTAACTAACATAACATCCAAAAACGTAACTTATTCACACTTTGTCAAGCATGTCTCTAACATAACAATGTTAATTTTACATTAACATGGTAATATGTAACAAGAATTTACCCCTAACCCGTGTGTAATTATCATACAGACCAATGAGTATATTCTAACGTAACAAAGTTTTCAACATTAATAAAGTACATGCATCAAACTGAACTAAGAAAGTAATGTACAACGACAGACAAACCAGACACATCTTAAGCAAGAATAAACTGCTAACATTAACAAAGATTCACACTTAACAACAGTAAAGTAACTAAATAGCAAGCAAAATACGTAACCTTATTCTACTTTATCACGCACTATATCTACATAAACGATGTTAATTTACACTAACATGGAAATATTTAACTAAACTAAATTTTCTCACAACATTGGTTAATTTTTAGCATACAGACCAGCGAAAGTATGCTAGCGTAACAAAAGTTTCCACCTCAATAAAGCTAAACATATTCGTTACATGAACAACTAAGAAATAATGTAACAAAGACAAAACCTATCAACACCTTAAACATACGAAATAAACTGTAACATTAACAAAGTTTCACCTAACACCAGTAAAGCAACTAACATGGTATGCACAAACGTAACCTAATCTTACTTTTTTCAAGCATAACTCTACATAACGATGTTAATTTACACTGACACAGTAACATTTTAGTAAAATTTCTCAAAACATTGGTTTCATTATACTGATCAACGAATATACTCTAACATAATAAGTTTCCAACATCAATAAAACTACACATAGCGTAACATGACTAAGAAAATAATTACACAAGACACAACCTAACACAACTTACATACGATAAACTGTTACATTAACAAAGTTTCCACTGAGTTCTTTTATATACTATAAAGCGATAATATGGCTAACATAACATTGTCTTACCACATTAAAAAGCCTTAACATAGCATCATATGAACTAGGGAAATAATGTACAACGACAACCTAACACACCTTACGCACTAATAAACTGTTAACATTAACAAGTTCCACACTTAATACGCAGTAAAGTACTAACTTTAACATACAAAGTAACCTGTTCATAACTTTTTTCCAAGCATATCCCTCTAACATATTAAATGTTAATCTTACATTGACACAGTACCATTTAGCAAAAATGTTGCATAACCTTGCCGTTATCATACAGACCACGAATATATGCAAACGTAAACAAAGTTTTTTACATTATCATAGTAATATTTTAAACACATTTATCATAACCTTACCAAATAACATTATCTCTTTTAGACTCTGTCCCCTCTTTCAGAAAATATCAAGTCTAAACATGAAAATGATTTTATGCTATAACCATTTGCATAAAGTGATGCAATACTTATTATATTTGACCCGCTGGTAGGAATATGAGCAATGTAGCAGTCGCCATTCGGTTTACGATTAAATATAAATGACACATCGTTGGGAATAACGAAACTCCTCGTGAAGATATCAACAACAAGCGTAGAGATGGAGGGAGATGTCATCGTATCATCACTACGAAAAACTATCCTACTGAAGAAAATAGTGTATAAACATCCCTTAAATGTAATGAGATTCTTTCTTTCAACCAATCAGAAGAAAGTAAACAAGAATACGACGTACGAACGAGCCATATCAGTTCAAAAGGGTATATATTCTCGTTAGACAACAACAAC